>JAASFU010000014.1:0-79814 GCA_023333955.1 Globisporangium paroecandrum
GTCGTCGACGAGCTCAGTCATCGTACTGGCGCGGCGTTGTCAAATGGCGTGCGTCGCGCATCGGGCTTCTCTGGCGACGAATATCAACCAATCGATGTGTTTGATGAACGGTTTGACGCCAAAAATCACTCAAATCTGCAACGGAAAATTTGTAAAAATAAGATTTGACGAAAGCAATTCAAATATGCGATCAGAATGCTAAAAATGTTGCTTTGTGAAGAGATTTTGCTTTCGAATTCGAAAAGTGCCAAACATTTTGGGACAGAGGAAGTACACACCAGTAATAATTTGAGGCGTTTCTTTGCAAGTATCCTCTGGGATATATTTTGGTATTGAACAGCTCTGAGCTTGGAGTTCTGTTCAGATAGATAAGATTCCATTACTGCGAAGGTAGATTCTCAGGCAACAAGCAATAGTCTTGACTGTGGACACATCACGCCTAAAAGAACTGTAAAATTATTGGAATACCAGACGGTTGCGTTCTCTGATTGCATTGGTGGTGGTTGCAGGTGCTTTGACGCTGCAGAGAATCTTTAGATTGTCAGTGAGTGTGTTACCACCTCTGAGTATCGCAGTTTGAATCGATTTCGCAGCGATCAATAGAAAACCTAAGGCGAATCGACCATTGAAAGCTCTCTTTAGTTGGACCGCCATCGAGAAAACCCGAGCGCTTCAGCGCTTACTTGGAAATGTAGTCGTCGCTATCGCAGTTTCGCCTTTGAGTGACAGCAACCTGACAGGAGCCCGTGTACTCAACAAGGAGTTGATTCTCCAAATCAAGGTGTTATTTAAATAAAGTGCATTGTTTTTACCTTGCTGGATCGTGGTTTCGTTGCCAACGCACCTTGTTTTGCGATTTGCATCAAGCCATCAGAAAGTGGCGCTGTTGACGCTTGGCGCATAAACAAGCCGTCCGTGGGATCACTTGGTTCGTCTCTTGTCCCATTTGAAACGCAATTCGTTGAAGATGCATGAAGTGATCAGAAGATGGGGAGCTCATGACAAAAGGGGATCAATCGATCGATCGTCTGGTCGCCCCCATTTTCCACACAACAATAACAGCAGAGCTTTTTAACAGAGCCTTCGCTTTCGGTTGCGTCGTGCTGTGAGAACATGCTTCCGTTCCGCCCTCTGGTGTTTCTCGCTGCTTGCACTGCCTCAGTCGAGTCTGCCATGCGTAGCGAATGAAGGCTGCATATGGCCACGTCCATCCAGTGATGTCGCCTTTTGCTGCTGCGGTTACATTTACAACGTGGAGAAATGACGTGGCCACCACCACCCACTAACATAGTGAAAGCAAGACACAAGTAAAAAAAGCGTTGGCCTGCCTGCTGACTGATCCAGTACTGTACCACCACACACTCCTTCTCCCTCTCCCCAGCAGTGTTTCCACTTTTGGCACGTAATGTGCAACTTTGTCTGCCAGCGTCCCACTCTCGCGAGTATCGGCCTCAGTTGCTCACGAAACTCCCCGGTCCGTAACTGACTGACTGACTGCGAACGCGAGCTCCTGCTAAAGAACGAAGACCCGCTTTGCTTTGCCGTCCGTTGACCGTGACAGAGCCCTCTTTCGCAGTTTCGCCGTCATCGACACACGCGCACGACAGGGAACGAGTGTTCTTTCGATCAACGAGACGCGAGACCGAGTCGTTCCGAGTGCTCGGAGTTTGGAAACAGACGCATTCACACGAGAGCGAGAGATCGCGGCACCGAGCAGCGCGCAAGATGAAGATCCGACGCGGGCCACGCAGCGCAGGAGCAGCGTCAGCCTCCAGCATCACCAGTGGCACCAGCAGCGCCGAGAGCGAGCATGCGCTTGCGGGCGAGCTCAACTTCATCGACTCGCTCAGCGACCTCGAGGGGCTGCAAGCGCCGTATGCTGTCGAAGGCAAGCCGGCGCACTGGCTCGGCAGAGGACAGGGCGACAGTGGCGTTGACGCTTCTGCTCTCAAGAACGAACATAACGAATTGCGGCAAGCGCACTTGCTCGATGACGAGAAAGAGCCGCAACAGCAGCAGCAGAACGGGAAGCTCGTGGTGGCGCCGCGGCGCGCCAAGTTCTCGGCGGAGGTGCGCAAGGCGCGACACCGCGACCGCATGCAGCGCGTACGCATGGCCGAGAAGAAGGACATCGAGGTGAAGCGTGGCGAGATGGAGACGCTGGAGACGAAGCTCAAGAACTCGATCGACGGATACCTGAGCCAGGACCAGGAGGAGGCCGAGCACGACGACTACTTTGAGAACGTCGAGAACGTCGTGGAGAACGGCCAGCTCGTGAAGAAACAGCCCCCGCCCGCGACCATCCGGCGCAAGTACGTCGGGCTCGTGCTCCAGCAGGACCAGATCAAGAAGGAAAACGCGCACCTCGTTGTGCGCATCCACGACTTCCAGAAGTACGAGAAGCTCGTCGTGGGCGAGCTCGAGCGCGCGAACGAAGACGCGGTGATGACGGACACGACAGCGCTCACTGAGAAAGGCGCGGTGGTGCTACTCACGAATGGCCCTATTGACGATGAAGAAGCCAAGAGCAAAGGCTACTGGCTCTCGTTCACGGAGAGCGAGCCGCCGCTGTTCTTCGAACCGCTCACGTGGGTGGCGTGCCAGGGACTCACGGAAGTATCGTACAGCACGATGCTGGACCTCCAGCGCGGCGTGCCGCACGCGACGATGCCCGGCGAAGGCTTTGGCTGGAACGTCTCGCACGGCACGCTGAATGTGCGGGAGGACGGTAAAGTGCAGATGCAGCACCGGTTCGTCAAGGTTATCAACCCGCTGGAGATGGCCACACTCGAGCCGATCACGATCGACACGATCTCCGACAACACGTGGAAGATCTTCAACACGTCGGAGCTGTACGCGAATATCTACCGAACTGACATGATCTCCAAGGTACTGCAGCAGGTGGACGACCACACAAGCGTGCTTCTGCGCACGTACCCGGACGAGCAGCGGGTGATGCGCACACGCTTCCTCAGTCTGCTGTCGAGAGTCGAAGACCACGTGGTGGACGAAGTCACAGGCGAAGAGCAGCGGCGGATGTCGCTCCTGCTCTCCGTGCTGGACCCGGACGAGTGCCTGAAGACGGGCTCGGACTCGGTCACGAGCGCCTCGTCCGACAACAACGTGCACTGGTTCAAGGACGCGTTCGCGTACCTCTCGTTCAAGGCTGTGAACAATGGACAGCAGATCCAGCTTGAGTATGGCGGGTACATGGATGTTGCCAGCGAGGCGACGCAGCCCGCGGTGGTGCGTAACATCCTGGAAGCCATGATGCGTTGGGAGCGCGCGGCGACCAAGACGGAGGCCCAGCTGCTGAGCTTAAGTTAGGGCAGCAATAGGCTGACCGACTGGATGGTGTTGCTTTCATTTTTGCTTGCCTGTGACCTTATTTACTACTTGTACACGTGTGTGTGTGTGTTTCCGTTCATTAAAATATAAACCTCAAATTGGATCTGATCCCCCACGTGACTATAGCATGTGTGGGTTCGATGGTTGTCTGGCCCGTCGCGAATGGCTACAGAACAAGGCCGAGCTCAGCTGATTTGGATCACCTTCAAGTCGCTTGTGGGGTTACAGTAACATTGGCAGCCCCAGAGGAGTGGTGTAACGCGATCACCCTCGGTCGGTGTCACGCCACGCATCTCAGGATTTGCGAGTCATTCGATCGGTCCCCCGCGTGGCTGCTGCTGCGCCTGACACCAGTCCAAAGCTGTCTGAACACACTCGCACACGATCAGTCTCCGCAATCAAAAAGCGGCTCTAGGAAGCAAACGCACATGAACGGAAAGCTGGTTGTGTGGATATGCACTGCGTAATGGAGACTTCGAGAATCTCTGTTGCAATTGCAAATGGATAGCCTGCGATTTATGATACGTCGACCATGAGCTGATGGCGAAAGGCCCGCTCTTCATTCATCCATTCATTCAATTGCGCCATTACGCGCAGCGTGCCTGATCCAGTCGTGTTGACTGAGAGGAGTTCGAGTTCCCCAAGGCAAAGTTCAGCTGCCAAAGTACTGTTTACCGCAAAGAAACTTGTACGCCAAAGACAAATCAAGACACTTGGAAATACATATGTGGATCTTGGTCAAAAGCACAAAAAGGGACGACCCAAAGTATGCAGTTCAACATGTCGCTCATACAGGCGAGATAGAGAAAGGAGTCAGATCACCACCGCGATACAGTACACTGCGAGGCGAAGTAATGCACAACGACGGACTGAGCGACGAGCTCTCTCTCTTTTAGCGAATCAGCATGCACATGTGCACCATTGCGCGCCAATCAGAGCGCAGATCCAGGTCTGCTTGGTGCGCTACTCGTGCGAGTAATCAACGTCGCCATGGCATGCGCGCCATGTCCACTCTGTCCTTCTCGTTCTCGACGTTTCCAGCTTTCTCTGTTTGAGTGGCGGGGCCCTCGTTCTTTCTTCAGTGAGTGAGCGAGTGTGATTCGCACCCAAACAGACGAGCGACACACATCAAGACGCGGCCATTCTTACTCTCTCTATCTTTGTCAACAACCTACACTTGGGGCGGGAAGGAGGGATCGATCGATCAGATCCCTAGCTGCTCAGATCAGTTGCGGATTTTTCTTCCGGATGTATCATCACGCGATTGGCTTGGAAGCTGGGACGACATCGGTAGACCCAGAACCACACATTCTTTGGCATCCCGTGCGAATGGACCTGAGCTCTTCGTCGTCACCAGCAGATCCAGCAGCAACACAAGCAGCAGGTCACGTGGTGCCGATGTTCGCCAAGGACTTTAGCGTCCACATCACCTCCTTCGAGGCCGACTTATTGGATCGCGAGGACGCGTCTTCCATCGACGAGCAGCTGGGCGCCGTCGCGAAGGCCGCGCTCAAGCGGAAACGACACCGAGACATCGTCGCGCGGTCGCGGATGCGCCACAAGGCGACGCTCGCGACCATGCGCGCGCAGGAAACGGCGCTCTGCGAGCAGCTCAACCGGATGCTGCTGAGCTACGACCGTCAGCGAACGTTTGCAGCCGACGAGAGGGAGACCGACCGAACGCTCGTGCATCGCGCGCACGAAGCGTACACCGAGCGAGTCGCGTTACAGAAGAGCATCAGGCAAGAGAACGAGCTCCTGCAGGACCGACTGGAAGATCTCTACAGGTTCAGACACACTATCGAGTTGGAGCGCAAGCGCGTATTGGGCGAGAGCGACAAAGTCAGCGAGGAGAGCACACAGGCAGGAGCCGGTAACAATAGCGGCGCTGAAGGCAGGAATGAACCATCACAAGATGGCAAAGGCTATTGGATCTACTTCAGCGGCGATGAAGTGCCTGTCTACTACGAGCCGCTCTCCGAGCAGAGCTGCGCGGCATCCATGCAGACCGTGTACAAGCGCATGATCGATCTCTATCAGGACTTCTCGCTGCGACGCATCGCCGTGCAGGAAACGCACTGCTTTGGATGGAGAGTGCAGCGTCCCGTGCTGATCAACGCGTGTGAGCAAGAGCGGCGGCTTCTGCGCTTCCAGTTCACCAAGACCATCCGCTGCGTGGACGACACCATGGACGACATCGTGAACCGCACGTGGCTCGCGTTCCACAACCCGGTGCTGTTCGCGAAGATCTACAGCACTGTCGTGGTCACGCGTGTAGTGCAGCGCGTAAACGACAATATGACCGTGCTGATCCAGAACGCGCCGAACCCGGATGGCCTGACCAACATCCGCTACTTCAACATCCTCGCGAGGATGGAGGGCTACAACGAGAAGTGCGAGCGCGTCGTGGCGCTCGTCAAGACGATCGTGAACCCGACCAAGATCAGCACGGAGGAGATCGGACCTGTAGACACTCAACAGCAGCAGCAGCAGAAGCAGCCGTCAGCATCAGCGCCATGCACGCAGCCGAACGACATTGAGTGGATGAAGCATGGGTTCTCGTTCCTGCTGCTGAGTGAGGTGCACGTTGACGCGTCGACTGGCGAACGACTGATTACGATGCACTACGGCACCCACTACGAGTGTATCAACGAGGAGCACGCGCGGTACCTGGTGATCGAGGTGCTGGGATTGGCCTCGCGCTGGGAGCAGTTGGTGCTGCAGACGCGGCACCTCCGGTTCTGAGTGACGTGGGCAGTAGCCACCACAGCACCGTACAGCATCCAGTCAGTCTCATAGGTAGGTAGGTAGATACGACAAGACAGGTGGGGAGGCAGACAACGCAGGCGAGAGCATTATCATGTCGATTGGACACGCGCACTCGTGGAATGTAACATACCGTAGCGTGAATGAACGAGACTCAGGATCTTCAAGCCGACCGGCCCGCTCACTCACTGCCTCGCATTCAAGTAAATGCAAATATGATTGTCGTGTCAACATTGGCAATTGGGGGACAGTGCAATGCATGCTGTCCGCTGGACTTGGCGCGAATGGATTTTTTCAGCTGATAGAAAGTCAGTCGGCAACGAGTGGCTCGGACTCTGAGAGCTCCTCAAGATCTCTTCAAGCGGCTGGTTCTCCGTGTTGAAGTGGCCAACTCGACCGAAAAGAGCGGGCGCGCTCACCTTGTCGTTCAGTTGTTGTTCCCGAAACATTCAGATCCTGCTGTTTGCTCAACATCTGTCAACCTCTGAGGATGGAATAATGTACTGAATGTTGTAATATATATCAGTACGTCTTGATGCTAGTTCGGCTCACTATCAGTACTCTCGTAACTGGCTCTTTCTGCACTTGCACACATTCCCTATGTGCATTATCTCCTGAAACAGTACACAAGTACTGATGTATGCGAGATGCTTGAGGATAGTGCGGAGGTGGCTTCGCAGACTTCCCAGAACTTGAGGCGAACAAATGAGTGCCACGCCCATGATGCCCCTGTCTTCTTGGGACACCGCAGTAGCGAGCGCTCAGTAAGCAAAACGAAGCAATTCGGACACGAGATCCAGCGCCAGCATCCGCAAGAGCCACTCTCTGCTGATAACACCCAAGCACCTAGAGCACCAGAGCACCAGAGCACCAGACAGTTACGCCTCTCAATATAGAATAGCCAACAGCGTCGTCAGATCGCGTTTGACAGCCACTTGTCATTTATCATTGCGCTGTGCGTCGCGTCGCGTCGCTCAACGAATCCAGAGCACCAGAGTCTCAGAATCCGATTTGCGACGTCCGCGTCACTCGCTCGCACAGCAGCGCTCACCCCACCTCAACCCAACTCACTCGCTCACTCGGTCAATGCAAATGGCTACGCAGAGTCGCCGGAAAGACAGCACGTCACCCGTGAGCCTCGGCTCGGAGGCGCACTGGATCCTCTCGACCGCCGGCAAGTGGACCGAGGAGGACGAGAAGGAGTGGAAGCGCGAGCAGCACCGCGAGAACATGGTGTCGTTCCGCCTCAAGAAGAAGGAGCAGCGCTCGCAGCTCAAGACGCAGCACCGCGCGCTCGAGGCGCAGCTGAAGCAGAAGCTCGCGATCCAGCGCGCGCATGCGGCGCGCGGTGCGCGACTGGCCGCGGCGACGTGGTCGGCCAGCAGCCGCAGTATCATGAACAGCAGCCCGATCCTCGATAAGACGTTCACGATGCACCCGCTGCAGCAGGCGCTGACCGACCTCGTCACAGAGAAAGAGGCGCTCCGCGGCGAGAACTCGGCGCTCGAGAAACAGATCACCGAGCACATGAAGCTGCAAAAGATGATCCAGAAAGAGGGCGAGCTGCTCTCGTCCGACGACGAGATGGAGCAACACAGCGTAGGCGAGGCGACGCAGCAAGCGTCTGCGGTGATAGGGTCGCCACAGGGAGCTACTTTCGGCCTTACGGCGACCACCAAGGGCTCGTTTGTGACCATCGAGGGCGGCGGACCGACCTTTTTTTATGAGCCGATCTCCGCGTCGGACGTCCAGAGCACGATGCGCCGGTATCGCGCGCGCTTCGCCGCGACGCCACCCAAGTTCGTCGCGGGGCACATGTTTGGCTGGAAGATCGAGCGCACGCTGTCGCAGGACGCGGCAACGGGCATGCTTTTCTCACGCGTCTGGTATACGAAGCGCATCCACTGTCCGAACGGCAACGCAGCGGCGCTGCTGCAAAAGATCGAGCACGACTCGTGGAAGATTCTGACCGTGGCAGAGCTCTACGCGAAGATCCACCGGCAGGACCTGCGGTCCAAGACGCTGCAGCACATCGACGATGACACTTACGTCATGGGGCGCAGCACATTCCACCCGGCGTACAAGATGCACTTCCGGTACCTGAACCTCGTGGCGCGCGCCGAGGGCGTGACCATCGAGGGCCACCGCGCGCTCAACCAGTACCTGCTGATCACGGACTCGCACGCGAACCGGCTCGCGCGAGAGGCCGACCCGCGCGTGGATGTCAAGTGGGTGCTCGACGGCGGCGCGTTCATGTCGTTCATCCACGTAGATGACGCCACGGTGGACGTCATGTACGACCACTTCACGTGCTGCGCGAGCGCACAGATGGCCGACTACTTCATGATCGACTGGGGCAACATCGTCATCCGCTGGGAGCAGATGGTGCACCCGGCGCGCATGCTGCTCTGAGGGCCTCTTTGTCATAGAGTAGGTTAAAGTTTGAGGGATACGGAGAGGTGAAGGTCCAGAACCCTCCAATGACGATGAGAACACGTCTATAGGAGGTCAAGTTGGTTCATACATCCATGACTTTGGGGTTGGGAAAGATGATATATTATAAGAGTAACAGCAATAGTAAAATCGACTTTTTAAAAACGCTGTTAATAATACTGTATATATCGAATTTGTATCTTCTCATAAATTTAGTGAACTTGGATATACTATTACAACATTTACACAGTTTTTCTACGATAATCAGAGTGGACACAGCAAGGCACTGCAACAGGTAAGGAGCTGGACGAGCTCCGCCGTTGCGCCGCCTCACGATACCCTCCACTGGTGGTAGCCGCCGCCTGACTCTGCCCTCCAATCCACACGTCGACTGCGCTCGCTCAGTTGCGCTCTCTCGTCTCGTCTGAGAGCCTAGAAACTAGCAGCCACACGCACACTCTCTATTCATCTCTCGTCATCACTCCACAAGAGCTCCGTCATGACGAGAAAACCCCCGAAAGACGACCTTGCGAGTGTCAACAGCGAGCTGTTACGTGTGCAGCTACTGAACGACAATGAGGCCGTCCTTGCAGCGCGGGAGGATACGAAGCTCCTGGACAAGCGGCGCCGCCACCGCGAGAAGATCATGCGCTACCGCCGCAAGAAGAAAGCGACGGCGGACGAGATGAAGATCCAGGAGCAGTTCTTGGCCGCGCAGCTGCACAGCATGCTGAATCTACACGCGTCGCAGTCACAGACGTACTGCAGTCAGCGACACTTGATTGGCGCCCCGGCGGCAGACCTACAGCCACAGCAGTCGCCCACCACGATGGATGCGTTTGTGCACATGTTGACCGAGAAAGAGCGCCTGCATGAAGAGAACACGGTGCTGCGGCACCATCTGGACGAATTCTACAAGTTTCACGAATCGCTGCAGAAAATGCTAAATGACGACGCCACCGACGATAAGGAGAGGCAGCAACCGGAACAGTCTGGCTCAAGTCCGAGCAGCAAGAACAACCAGCAGAGCCATCACGAAGATGACGGGCACTGGGTCCAGTTCCTGCCGAATGAAGCGCCGTTCTACTACATCCCGCTCACTGAGCTCGAGTGCAACGCATACGTCACAAAGACGCTCGAAAGTATCTTTACCATGCAGTCGACCTATCTGTCTGGTGGGTACAGAGGCGCGCACGTCGTGACGCTCTTTGACTGGACAGCGAGTCTGCTGCTTGGGTTCGACGAGGAGGTCCAGATGCCGATGATTCGGTACGAGTTTAGAAAGACGTTCCGGAACTCACCACTCACGCTCGAGGAGCTGGTGCAGGGCGAATGGAACATCCTGCACAGCCCAGGTCTGTACCAGAGCATCCATCGCGTGCCCGTCAAGTCCAAGGTGCTGCAGCGCGTGAACGAGAACCTGAGTGTTGTGATATGGAACGCGCCTGACCCTGAGCAGAGCCTGAAGTATCGCAACGTGTCGGTTTTCTCGAAAACCGCGTATCAGGACCCTGAGGGACACGAGTGTCGGCAGATCAGCATGACAGGTGTCCCTCTTAAGAGCATTCCTGACAAGGAAGATAGTGGTGCAGCGGATGGGATGCCACCAGTACCATCATCATCACCACGAGCGACTACAGCGGAGGGCGAGCCAGTGGTGTATGTGGACCTGGGCTTTCTGTACACCACGTTCAGCCACGGAAGTCAAGCGCAACAGCAGAGCGAAGCTGGGGAGAACAAGAATGAGATCCACGTGGCGTTCGGGGGTCATGTCTCGATCCTGAATGAGGAGCAGGGGCGGTTCCTCATGGTCGAGCTCGGCGGCACGTGCGTGCGACTTGAGCACTTGCTCTTCCCATTTCGAGTCCTGAGGTAGCTAGCTCTGAGCAAAGACGTTCCTAGAAGTGCGTCTATTTATTATGTCTTCGCCTCCATGATCGTGGGTATGCGTTATAGTTGTGGTTGATGGTAAATGAGTTTGTGAGCTCTCGTGGGGAGTGACTGAGTCCCCGCTCTATTAATCGCCTCGCTGGTTCCCTGGAAGTGTGTTGCTCTCACGGGCGTCCATTCAGTCCCTTTTTCATGGAGAAGCCGTACTGTGCGGCGGACCTTCAAAGGAGTTTGCCCCTGGACACTTGATACATGCAGTAGCAGCAGTAGCAGCAGTAGCAGCAGCAGCAGCCAAACGGCCACAGAAAGGGTACGATTTGTTCTTTGGTCGCAGACTTCCGCTGTCGCCGATTCCTGTAGCGCAACGTTAAGGTGAATATGCTCGATGAGCTCCTCATAGATTTGCAAAAGCGAGTCCGGACTGTCTACCATGTCTGTCTGCTGCTGCCTCACGGCCCATCCAGAGCAGAGAAGTCCGGCTGGCTCTTCATTTGAAAAGCGGAGGATTCTAGGCAGCAGGTGGGATCCCGAGCGATGGCGCGTGCACCACACGCATGTAATGTAGCTTTTCGCACCAGTGACAATTGAAAAGGTCTGCAACGCTAATCAAGTTGAAGTTGGTACTGTACCCCACCAAACCGAACCCATCTGGTATTCAAAGTGTTGCGTGTTGCGCGCTGGATGGCATTAAGCCCTTAGACTTTGAATGTTATCCTATGCTATGTAATACGCTCGAAGCTGTGAGGACTGGGAAGTGCGTCCATTCATGTTGGGGCGCTGCGCGATTGCGAATGGAGACATCGAAGCATCCTTCTTGGCAGAACTGAATGGATGGATGGATGTGTTATCGGTTGGTTCGCTGTCGTCTGCTTGTGAGCTTCTTGAGTCAGTGGATCTGAGCCCATCGAGCCATTTCGAGGCGTGAACCTCTTTAAAATGAAAATGTATATCTCTTTCTTGGCTGTCTAACCTCGTTTTTAGAGCTCAAATGAAACTCCGAAATACCTCGTTATGAAAGTTGTCACGGGGACAAAACACATGGTTTGGTGTCCTGCCTGGCCCTGCACTGTCGCTGGCTCTCGCTCTCTCTCTCCCCCCACTCAAGTTGGATTACTGCTCCAGGTTGTCTGGCTGCTTACTTCCACCGCCGCCACTGTCCATTCCTCACGCGATGAGGAGCGGAGAAGCGCGGGGCGATGTCCCCACTTCGGACGGTCGCTCACCTCCATCGCCACAACGAGGTACCAGAGTACGCAGACGGCGTATCGTCCAGTAGACTTCCGCAGCGCTCGTGAGGATCATCTTCCTAGCCAGCCAGTCAACCATTTCATTTGATCATTTGATCCGGTAGGGGCGAGGCATCTTCACCAGGAGGTCTGTTGACAATGTCCCAGACCCAAGGCGTGGCTGTCGACAACTCCAGCAGCGCCTGGGGTAGGTACGACCTCGCGAGCACGAGCAGCAGCGGCGAAGACAACTCGGGGCCAAGCGACACCGGAGCCCAGAACAGCAATGACGGCAGTGGTGAGGAGGCGAAAGGAAGCACTGAAGAAGAGACCGCCGACGCGATCCTGGCCGAGCAGCAGCTCGCAAAGCTCCTCGACCGACGCCGCCGCCACCGCGAGAACATGAGTCGGTACCGCCGCAAGAAGAAATTAACAGTGGGGGAGATGAAAATCAAGGAGAAGCTCCTCGCGGTCCAGCTGCACAGTATGCTGGATCTGCACACGTCCCAGTCGCCGACGTACAATTACGTTCATCAGTGGGACGTCATTGACGACGATGACGATGGTGAAGTTGTTGGCCATCGCAGCCAGCACCAGTTGAAGAAGAGACCAAGTAGTCACCAGGCGCAACTGGAGCAAGAAGAACGAGGATCATCGACGGCAATGGACGCGTTTGTGAACGTGCTGACCGTGAAAGAGCGACTGCGCAAGGAGAACGCGGTGCTGCGCCGGAACGTAGAGGACTACCACAAATTCCACCGACTGCTGCAGGAAACTCTCGACGAGGAGCAAGAACAGCGACAAGACGGCGCCAGCGTTTACACAGGACAGTTGGAATCTCAGCAACACAGTAAGAATAAGAAGCAGAGCCATCACGAAGATGACGGGCACTGGGTCCAGTTCCTGCCCAACGAAGTGCCGTTCTACTACGTCCCACTCACCGAGTTCGAGACTATTGCGTACGTCACTCGAACACTCGAGAACGTGTATACCATGCAGACAGCCTATCTGTCCGGCGGGTACAGAGGCGCGCACATCGTGACGCTCTTTGACTGGACGGCTAGCCTGCTGCTCGACTTTGATGAAGCCACGCAGATGCCAGTGATTCAGTACGAGTTCAAGAAGACGTTTCGGAGCTCGCCGCGCACGGTTGACGAGCTGGTTGAGAACGAATGGGAGATTATGCACAGCGCTATGTATCAAAACCTCCATCGGGTGCCCGTCAAGTCCAAGGTGCTGCAGCGCGTGAACGAGAACCTGAGCGTCGTGATGTGGAACGCGCCTGACCCTGAACAGAGTCTAAAGTATCGCAACGTGTCGGTTTTCTCGAAAACCGCGTACCAGAACCCTGAGGGCCACGACTGTCAGCTTGTTGGTCTCACGGGCATCCCGTTCAAGGTCCCCAAAGACAGCTCAATCCCGCCGCCAACGTCCGTGACGACAGTGGAGGGCGAACCAGTGGTGTACGTGACCAGCGGATTCATGTACACCATTTTCAGTCAAAACTCAGAGCAGCGACAACAATATCAACGACAACAGCAAGCAGGAAGTGTGGACACAGAGAACGAGGTCCACGTGGCGTTCGGCGGATACGCGCTGATCGTGAATGAAGAGCAGGGGCGGTTCCTCATGGTCGAGCTCGGGAGCACGTGTGTGCGACTGGAGCACCTGCTCTTTCCGTTTCGCGTACTCCGATAACAAGAAGATGTCAGGGTACTTGTCTGTCAATAACACTCCTTGTGGTCTCTGGTCTGAGTTTGCTGAAACTGGTTCTCTCCACACACACACACACCGCGTGTCTCCTCAACGAATCAACCGCCAGCCATTGTCTCCTGGATCCTGACGATCTGCTCTGATGGCCGACACGTGACGCGTGCGCACACATCCACACGTGACAGCGCATGTAAAGACATCATCGTTTGAACAGATTCACTCACGTGAACTGTTCGAGAGCTCCTTCAACAAAGTAAATACCCCGTAAAATCGAATTTGGGATTGAAAAAGAGGATGAGATGATGCGAGACCACGCAGGCGAGAGCGTAGTTGTCACTGGTTCTTTGGTCGCGGGACTGACGACGGGACTGACTCTCTGACGAGCCCACTGCGGCTGCAGATGAGTCAGGTCTTCGGGCAAACAGGCAGGTGCGACAGGCGCACATGGATACACAAATTGGACCCTTCAGACTAGTGAGAAACGAAACGGTTTTGAACATGACCTCCCCTCAGGTTGTCTGAATGGCTGGCTGGGAACTCCTGCGATATTTACACAACAGAATAAGAAAAGAGGAGATCGAGTGGTGCAAAAGAGGATTTCGCTCGATTGGCTGCGCTTACCATTTTCCCTGACGCATTCTCTTCCTCTCTCTAGCTAACTCACTCATTCACTCACTCATCCTGTCGTGACGCCAATGCGATTCCTAATGTCGAGATTGGCAGTCACGTGGCAGCCTGGAGAAAACCTCTCCACTTTCACTTAACAGACGCGAAAATGGTGGCCCAGAAGTCAAGTCGAGCACACCCAAGTTGTGTATGGAGGCTTCTCGTCGCCCCTCTCTTGGCGTGGTGATGGTAGCGGTGATCTGACACGCGCCGTCTATTGCTCTCTTGACGCATTCACGACAGCGACAATTCCGTTGTTGTCGCTGTCAGAAATAGGCTCCCTCTGGCTGCAGACAGGAGGCTTTCGCTCGCTTACGCAAGCGATGACGCTCCTGTCTATCCTGAGCCGAGGACTCGAAACGGGAAGAGTAGATGCTCTAGCCGCACGCACGTGCTCCCAAGCTCGACCATGAGGAACCGCCCCTGCTCCTCGCTCACGGTGTCGACGCGGCCGCCAAACTCGACTTCAACGTCACCGTTCTCGTCGTACGCGAACGAGGTGTACAGAAAACCACCATGCGTGTACACGGGGTGGCCGTTGTCTTCGTTTTCCTCACCTGCACCTTCGTCTTCGCCGTTGCTCGACGCCTCCGAGTCTGTCGACACGTCGCACGCGTGCCTCTTCCAGAACTCATTGAGCAGCTGGAGCTCCTGCTCCTTGAAGTTTTTGAGCTGCATGCCCGTGATGGTGATGATGCCGCAGTCCCGGCCCTCGGGGCTTGAGTACCGACCGCGCGTAAAGAGCGACACGTTGCGGAAGCGCTGGGTCTGGTCCGGAGCCGGTGCGTTCCAGAGCCCGACACTCATGGAGTCGTCCACTCTCTGCAGGATCTGCGAGTTCACGGGCACGCGGTGGACATTCTGGTAGAGTTTGGAGTTGTGGAGGATTGTCCACTCGCCGTTGACAAGCTGGTCGACACTCATCTGGGGGTTTCGGAACGTCTTCTTGAACTGGAACCGGATCATCGTCATCTGGATGATCTCGTCCCACTCGAATGCGAGACGCGCAGTCCAGTCAAAGAGCTTGAGGACCTGGGAGCCGCGCGGGCCGTTGCCTGCCATGTAGCCGCACTGGTGCGCAAACACGTTCTGGAGCGTGTTGCTGGCAATCTCGAGGCATTCGTCTCTCGAGAACGGCTCGTAGTAGAACGGCGTGTCGTGCTCGAGGAAGCGCACCCACATGCCCTCGCCTCGCCCCGCATCTCCGCCTTTCAGTCTCTCGTGGCGCACGCACGTTTCTTCCTCTTCCTCCTGTTCGCTCGCCTCGTTCACCGCTTGCTGGAACTTGTGGTAGTCTGCGAGGCGTTGTCGCATCATCACGTTCTCCTGGTGCAATCGCTCTTTCTGCACCAGCACATCGACAAACTTGCGCATCGTGGTCGACTGCAGTGCACGTTCCTCTGGCTGCTGCTGTTGCTGCTGGTCGTACATGGTTGAGTCTGCCTCTGCCTGTTGCTGCTGCTGTTCTTGCTGCTTGGAAATGTGCAAGTGGAACATGGTCTGCAGTTGCGACGCGAGCCGCTGCTCCTCAGCGCGCATTTCCTCGAATCCCATCTTCTTCTTGCGCCGGTACCGGATCATGTTCTCGCGGTGCTTGCGGCGACGTAGCAGCGCCTTGGCCGCCTGCTCCGCGACGATCGCGTCGGCCGAGCCGGACTCGACCAGGTCGCGTACAAGCTCCGAGTCCACGAGCAGGTCTTCATCGATGTCAATTCCTTCGACAAAGTCCGCCGCTGCCGCCACTGCGACCTCGGTCGCCGCCGCGCTCCAGTCTTGCTGGTCCTCAATCGTGGACGTCAGGTCGTTGTACGCCCGGATGACCCCGAGCGCACTTTGGATCTGCACGTGCGCAGTGATGCCGATCGGGTTCATTTGCACAAGTGAGCTCTCGAGAGATTGATTGATTGGCACAAAGTGAAGTGAGATTGTAGCGCAGCTCCTCAAGGCGTGCGTGGGATAGTCTCAGATGGATACCAAACAAAACACGAATGAGTATGGCCACTGCTTCGTACAGTAATGGGTGGTGGACTTTTTCGAAAGTGTCTCGCTCAAGTCAAAATTGCATTGCGCGTAGCTCAGGTGGAGTTGGCAGGAGGGAGCGCGGAGAGTGACGCATCTACCCTTCAGGCAACGCCCCGTTCCCTCCTCTTCCCTTGCGCGGTCGCAGTGGCATGTGCATGTGCGTACAGTACCCTTCGTTCCTTCCCAAGGCTCGTTGCCTCATTCATTCATCAGAGCGATTCGCATGATCTTGAATTGCCCGAAAGAAGCAACCTTTAACCTTTGCAGCCATAATAACAGAGCCACACATATCAGAATCAGGTGATGATTCAAACAAGAGAGCGCAGCAGCAGCAGTAGTGAGGAGACCAAGCTTTGGAGGGAACGCGCAGCCTTCCTACGGTACGTTTTGGACCTCTACGACAGAAAAAGGCGCAGAAAGCGCAGGTGACCACGACCGTCCCCTCATGCGGTTGAACGCTCCAGCCAGTTGTGAGAAAAGGGAAAGCGCAGCCATGCTGGCTGTTGTGAGACTGTGCCTGACTTGGGACTTGGGCGTAGAGACCGGCGATCAAAGACCCTGGGGATCCTCGACAAAAATTTGGGGGCAGCGCGCGCGACAAGCAGGAAGGCTGGGAGCAGCTGTCCCTGAGCAACGAGTTGAGGTTCCGGACCACCAGATAAGCAGGCGAGGCAGAGGCGAGCACGCCGATACGCACAACAGACAACAAGGACGAGCGAGTTCTGAGTCGAGTCGTGCGCTGCGCAAATTAAACGCGTCCCCACAACCAAACCAGTCGGTCGTCCGCTTGTCGTTGTCGCTCTGGGTTTTGGCTTGCTTGTTGTTGAAGAGGAATGGAGTTGACGGCCAGTTGAACCCAAAGCGCGAATGATTTCATTTCGGAGAAATCCCTCATTTGCAGTGCGCATCTCTCCTCTCTCTCTCGTGACGCACCCGGATTGCGTGTGCGCGTTGAAGATCAGAGGACAGCGATGCGAGGTGAGAAGGCAAGTGGGTACACCAGGAACCTAGAGATTCAAGGCAGCGCAACTCATACTTTTGGACCTCGTTCAATGAGAAAACTCAGAAACTGGGATTCGACTGACAAGCAACTCAGGTCCCTGCAAGCATGGGAATGCATCCCGACACCAAGAGTTCTGCTGGCGAGAGCGTTCGAGCGGTCGCAGCGGCGCGCTAGCTTGAGGGTCCTCGGTGGTAATTCGAATCAAGCAACGACCAGCGAACGAACGGCCACGCTCCTCTCGCAAGGACACATAAGCAATCATCACGCTGGGCCTCAACCGTCAATTCACTGCGTGTACAGTATCTCGACGAGGTCTTCTCCTTTCTTTCTCTCTCTTTTTCTCTCGGTTGTCGCTGGTTCTAAAAAGAATGAATGGTGCGAAGCAGCAAAGCGCAAATGAGGGCCGACCGAATGCACAAGCGAGTGAACGGATGAATTGAAAGGCGGCGAGAGAAGAGCGTTAGGATTAGCCTCGCGATGGCGCATCCACGCACGAAGTTTGGCCAAGATTGGGCGATGATGACTGCCGCAAACAAAGACGCTGGGAGGAAGCAATAGTATACCCACAACAGCGTGCATCAACAACCAACAAATAAAATATGGAAGCGCGGGGAGGCAAAGCCGAGAGAGAGAATGTGTGTGTGTGTGTGAGTGGCGATCGACGGACGGACAGACGCCAGTGTAACGCGCTCGTTTTGGCTCGCGAGAGTGTGGTCGGCATGCTGCATGCTGCCTGCGGTCTAAGCGGCGGCTGCGCAGCGGCGCGTCCATCCATCAGGCTGCGGACAAAGCCTCGCCGAACAGCCGAATGGCTGGGTGCATCTCTCCAAAAGCCAATCTGTGATCACAGCCACACGTTTCAATTACAAAGTGCGACTGTAGATGCTCATTAAAGTAGTGTAGTGGTTTTACATTCATAATTTGGCGCGTAGCGTTAACTTTATCAAATATGAAATATATTTTCTAGATCTGATTTATCGATTAAGTTCGCAGGTGTGCGAACTTAAGCGAAGAGCTTCCAATTCTGTCCATCTTCGAGTTGAAAGCGCTCAGCAAACTCTTGTAGACCGCTGCAACTCAGACGCGTTCTAGTTTTCTGTCTGACATGGCTGTTTCCAGGTATACTTTGGCCTCGCAGATGCCCTGCGATCTGATCGGCGGGGCTTCTCGTCGCGTGTCGTGTCCCTTGTGTACGTGTAAGGTTAGTCAGGCGTCCATAAAGACATACACAGCAAAGCGAACGCAATGCAAAGCTCACCACGGATGCACGACGGGAAAGGATCGGAGCGTAGCTCTTGCTCCCAGAAGACCATCTTATATATAAGGTTGGCGGGATCCTCACCCTCCTTCGGAGGAGCTTGGCATAGTTCTAGAGGAGAACACCAGGTGCTCAATGCGGATCAGCATGTTTCCCGATCCGACTATGAGGAAGTAGCGTTGTTACGTTGCTCAGTACGGCCGCCCGGCAGCTGTACTCGACGTCGTTGTCGGCGTCTTCTACTTGGTTTTCGCGCGTGCGAGTGGTCTGCCAGAAAGAGCAACTGACGAATGCGACCTGCTCTCCGTTTATTGTTCTCTGTGACTGCACAAGTCCGCTGGCCAGGCACTTCCTCACCGGGACGCTTGACGAGCGGTCTCGTCTTATACTGGGCGTTTTGAATCTTTGCTTGAGCAACAATCGACAGGACACGAATCTAGACGTTGTGGTTAGGCGTCGGGAAAGTTCAGATCACGACGCTGAGGGTGTCGCCGAAAGTCTGCAGAGCCTGGAGACCAAGCGGCAGCGAATGGATGACAGTGAACAACTCTGGATCGTGGCGCGCGCCAATCTCGCTCCACAACCAACCTTCTCAAGACTCAAGAATGCGGATCTCATCACAGACGCTCGCGACATCCCGGTGTCGGTCTCAAACACTACGCTCGCGGCCCAGCCAAACAGCTTGACGCCTTGACGAGCACCATCGCATGGCTCAGCCGAAATGGCTGATTCCGGGACAGGTGCATTTAGCCTTCGATGTGCCTAGCTTGCACGCGTTTCGTACCCCTCATCCAAGGTAAACGAAAGAGCGGCGGCTCGCGCTCTACAACCTGTACCAGTAGCGTGAGCTGCAGCCTTCACTCGTTCTCTCTAGTGATCTTGGTCGTGACTGCCTGAGGATCTTAGAGCATCGACTGGTTCGTGTTCTTGACGCTCGCGTTCGTGTTCTTCGAGTTCTCGGTGTATAGTCATGTCAAACTTGTGAAAAGCATCGAGGTACTGCTGCTTCATTGCCAAATTCTCAAACACAAAAGCGTCGGCTCGGTGAGTACCGCGACGGACTCGTCCATCGGTCTAGACTGCGGCGCATGCAGTCTGGACTGCTCTGCAACTGTGTGGTGATGAACTGGTCCTCGACTTGTTGTCGGACACACCTGCTCTCTTCCAGCGTCGGTGGCGCGGCACGGTCTCGCGTTGTCGCTGACGACGTTCCGATTCTTCAGAGCAGCGCTCTTCATTGTGACAATATCAGCGAAGCCAGACGCAACTAGACTGCGCTCAGTAAAGTGATCCACGATGAGCTCTTCGCTGCCGAATGCTCTGGGCTTGCTGGAGGTTCTCCTTCTTCCTTCCATGGTGCAACTGGAAACTGCCCTCGTAGTCTCGGCTTGGATACGAAGGGGTAAACAAATGGGCTTGTAAGAAGTGATTCAATCGCTTACTCCCGCCCAAAGCAAGAAGCGCAGAGGGAGCGAGTGCTGTCGTGATGCCGTATACCACGTGTGTTCATTTGTGTAAACTTGAAGTCACCTGATACAGTCAGATCTGCTCTGATGCCCAAGTACTCCTAAAAAAACGGAGCATTGGCTCAAAGTCTCAAGTACATGCAGACCCGGGTCTTGCGTGGATAGATTTTATCCGCGGAGCCCTCGCTCATTCTACCACTCTCTCTTGTTTCCGTCCAGCGAGGGTGGCTCCGTGCGCGAAGGTGGTGGCGACGACCCAGAGTTCACGAACGAATAAACAGAAACCATGCAAACACCTTCCTAGCTTACGATTCTGAAATAAATATATTAATCAGCTCCTGTTTCTCGATTTTCCGTTCCCGCGTTCTTACGGTCCTTCAGAAGGCGGCAAGACCCGCTTCGAGAGCACGACGGTCTCCATGCGGACCAGGATGTTACCGAGCTCCACCACGAGGAACCGCCCATGCTCCTCGTCGAGCACTGGGGTGCGTCCGCTCCACTCGAAATTCACTTGTCCTTCCTGCTCGCCGTGTGTGACCACGGTCTGCATGATCAGCTCGCTCGCGTACCGCACTGGCTCGCCCTTTGCTGTCATCTGACGGGACGCACTCTTCACGTCCTTTGGGACCTTGGGCAGGATGCTCATGCTGGTGACTCGGAATCCCGGTTTGTCCTCGTGATTTGTGTACGGACCGCGCGCGTAGACTGACAGGACGCGATTCTTGAGACTGTTATCCGGTGAAGGCGAGCTCCAGATCACGACGCTGAGCCTGTCGCTGAAATTCTGGAGCACCTGGAACCCATGTTGACCCGAGTGGATCGCGTTGAAGATCTGCGCGTCATGGATGATGCGCCAGTCATTGTCCACAAGTACCTCGAGCGTCGGAAATCGGTTCTGAACCGTTTTACGGAAAATGAACCTGAGCACGGTCGCGTGAACGCTCTCGTCCCATTCGAGGGCGGTGCTCACATCCCAGCCAAGCAGGTCCCCGAACTGGAGACTACTTCGATCGATGGTGGAAGTGAAGAGCTTCAGTTTCCTTTGAGACTCCGCTGCATGCGCCTCGCACTCTTCTCGTGTGAAAGGCACGTAGAAAAACGGTGATTCGCCCTCGACAAACTTGATCCAGCGACCTGGAGTACTAGTGTTGTCACTTGAAGAGGTCATCTGGAAGGAGGGGTCGTCAGAGCTTCCAGTGACCTGTCCTGTATCGTCTGCTCGGCGATGACTCAGCAGCTCCAGCTCGGACTCGTGGCGCAGGATCTTCTCAAATTTGTACGAATCCGCGAGCCGTTGTTTGATGAGGAGGTTCTCAAAGTGAAGGCGCTCAGATTCGGTGAGCACCTCAACGAACGCGTCCATTGGCGTGCGCTGCAGCACCTGCTGCTGCTGTTGCTGTTCATCCTCGTCGCGGTCATCATCACCGTGGCGGTACGACTTGGACTGCGACGCGTGCAGCGTGAGCATGCTCTGCAGCTGGGCGACGAGGAACTGCTCCTCGATTTTCATCTCGGCCACATCCGCTTTCTTGCGGCGGCGGTAGCGCGCCATTGTGTCGCGATGGCGCTGCCGGCGTGCCGCCAGGTCCGCCGCGCTCTCTTCTTCGTCCATGGCCGCGTCGACGTACCCGAACTCGATCAGACTTTGCATTAACGCGCGCTCGATGAGGAGGTCTTCGTCAGCTCCGCTGCTGTTGTTGCTGCTACTGCTGCTGTTGCTCATGGCGTCGTGCTCCATGGTCTGCATAGCCTAGGTAGGTAGGTAGGGTAAGTACAGTACGCACTTGAGGTCTAGGCGGCAAAATTGCAAGTGAGGTCCTGCGTGAGTCAGAGAGAGCGAAATGGTCTCAGGAGATCTTGGGATCACCGAGAAGAATGCGTACCTGAAGCTGCCGTCCTTCTTCGAGGTCTCGGAGACCTACGTACGTACGCCCATTTGGTAGAGGAACCTGTCGAGAATGGTGGGAAATAATCCGAACGAACCGTTTGGCGAAATAATTGTTGCGTTCGGATTTCAGAGATAGAGCTCAGGCGATTGCGTTCTCTTGCGGTCTCGGCCGTCGAACGCGGCCACTCCACGAATATCATACTGTCGTACAGTGGCACGTGCGCAAATCAGCGCATCACGGAGGGAGGTCTTGTGGTTTTCTCATTTCACGCCTGAGTCCATGCATCAAACAACCACATCAACCGTGTGTCAAGTAAGTGTGTACAGTACGGTAGGAGGCTCAAAACTCCGGCCTCCTAGGGACCAAATACCAAACGTCAAGGCTCCAGTGATCGATCGCTGCTGGATCGAGAACTGGGGCTGGAGTATGGAATGGCCACAGCTACTGTTTGATTATGGCATTGACATGAGCCCAGTGGTCCGCCTGAGGATCATGTATGTGTAAGGTTGAGTTTGGGGATCGAGTGTTGCACATGGGACTCGGAGGGGGCTATCCAACGAAACGACCCGACACAGATGATGACGCAGTTGTGAGCCTTGAAAGCTATGTGCATGCATATAATAGTATCCCACCCAACGAAATGTCCATCTCGGAAGCGGTGCATAGATAGCGCGGGCTGATCAAGTAAAGCAGCGTACCTAACGAGGAAGCAAACGTGTCGTCAATGGAACTGAAAAGAACCAGCTCCAACCCCCAGGAGCTCATTCATTCACAATCAACCAGCATGTCAGGCAGCTCACTTCACAGGTTAACAGAATCTGTTTTGTTGAACTCGCTGGAGCTTGAGCCTGGCTGCCGATGCACCACTCCCGCACGCAAATGCAGTGACTGAGCAACGCATCATATCACATCACATCACAGCTCACTCACCTCTCTCTCTGCTCGTCGTTCCCACATCGAAAACCTCAGTGTTCTTCCCGCAATTATTATAGCAGACAGCTCAACATCACAGCTTTGTATTCGACCATCGTACATAATCGGAAATGTGTACTGTTTGTTTTGCTCTGCAACACCAGTCTACTTGCAAGTGACGCGTCAATCCCAGACTTGATATCAGAAATGGGTTGTTTGTGAGCAGCCAGCACCTTGAGCTGGGGTTCAACGTACGAAACACACCTTGAAGATGCGGTTGAAGGGACCGTGAATGACTCCGCTAGTTGGCAGCACACGAATGTTTTTTGCTGGACAAGCACGCACGATGTGCAAGAGGAAGAGTGCGTTGTCGACTGCGTGTCCACGGCCGGCATGAAGTTTTCCCAGGCGATTGGTATGTCAATATTTCAGGAGCGGCTCATGTATTCTGACTTCGTGGTCAGGCACTTGTGGCGATAACCCATTGGTGCCTCGCATGGCATCATTAAAGGCTCGCTTGCCCAGCGAGTACATGTAGTGTAACGCGATCGTCTGAAGACATCGGCCGACCGATCGATCTGTGAAATCCATCAGAGCATCTCCCCTCTCCTCCCAGTCCTTCCCTCAACTCGTTGCTGGGGGATGGGCCCAGATGGCTACGCTCTTGAGCCCATCTGGAGAGGGCTACTTGTCGCAAAGATTTGGCAAGCGCAACAGGTAATCAGAGCGTGTGGGGACGATGAATCTTTCCAACAAACGAGCACTTTGTCGCACAATGGCTCAGAGTGTACATGTCTGTGGGGGGAAATGATGCCATACAGCTTGATGCCGACCGCAGTGTTAACAGTCATCCTGCAACCTTCCTGGTGCTTTGCAATATGATGCAATCGCTGTAGTGTAAATTATGTTTAATGGCTTGTTGCTCTACCCATTCTGCTATGGGTGATACGCGCGTGTTCCCACCTTCGAGGTTGATCTCGGTCACAACTGTACTCACACAATACTAGGTACATGGCACACCTACTTTCATTGGGCTTCAATTGGAGGAATGCACGCATCTCCACTGCCCAAAGAGCTCTTCGTTCGAGCTCTGTTTCGCGCCTGACGCAAGACCTCTCGTCATTACTTTCTACTTGCATTGTTCGAGTAGCATAGTGCGTTATCTACGAGTCCGCGAGTACTCGGAATGGGAAGAGCAGCATCTCGAGCCGCACAAGCGAGCTCCCGATGCCGACCATGAGGAACCGCGCCTGGTCCTCATTTACCACTGGTACGAGGCCGCTGTACTCGACATGGATTTCGTGATGATCTGTGCTGTCTCCAGGCATGAACGCTGTTGCCAGGAATCCGTTGGATGTGTACATGACTTCCTCGCCAAGCGACGTCACCTGGGTACCCAGATCGAGCTGCTGCTTGGCCATTGTCACGAGTTTGCCGACTCTGCCCCTCGGGTCCTGGTACTCGGTCCGCGCAATGATCGACACGCTGCGATAGCGAAGACTCTGGCTCGGGTGCGGGGAGTTGAGCATTATGACGCTAACGTCGTCGTTCACTTTCTGTAGTACCTTGGTCTGTACGGGCACGCTGTGGAGCTTCTGGTAGAGTCGCGGATCGTGCAGCACCGCCCACTCGGCGTCCACTGCTTCGTCGATCGTGCGCGCAGGGTTGCGGAACGTCTTGAAGAACTGGTAGCGCATCACTCGCACCTGGGTGTCTTCGACCCACTCGGTCTGCAGGCTCGCTGTCCAGTCAAAGAGCCGAGCAATGCGCGCGTTTGATGCATGGTGGGGCGTCATCCCGAGCGTCTGGAAGGCGTACACTTGCTGGAGTGTCTGCTCGACCATACCAAGGCACTGCGCGGTTGTGAGCGGCACGTAGTAGAACGGCGCCTCGTCCTCGATAAACTTGACCCAGCGCCCAGGCTTCTCTAAACCTTTGGGTTTGTTTGCTACTGCTGTTGGGAGGCTGATATCCTGGTCTCTCTGGGTGTTCCTGGCACTCTCGAGCTCTTCGTTGCAGGTTTCTTGGACAAATGCCTGGAAGTTGCGGTGCTGCAGCACTCGCTGCCTCAGCGACGTGTTCGCGTGCTCCAACTGGTCCTTCTCCGTCAGCACGTGCACAAACTCATCCATGGCAGTGGGCGATCTCCGTCCCGATACTCGCGCGTCTGCGTCGTCTCCATCTTCATCGAGATACCGAGCGCGATAGGTCTTGGACTGGGACGCGTGTAGCTGGAGCATACTCTCGAGCTGCGCGGCGAGCACCTGCTCCTGCGTCCTCATCTCGCCCAGCGTGGCTTTCTTTTTGTGGCGATACCGACTCATGTTCTCGCGGTGGCGCCTCCGCTGGGCCTCCAACCTGGCGTGTTCTGCTTCTGCAATGTTGATAGTATCAGCTGAGAAGCCGCTCGTGGTCTCCGATAACCAAAAGGCATCGGGCTTCTCGCCTGCGAAGCCGCTGCTGTGATCGTCGCCGTCGCTGCTGCTCTGGAATGAGCTGCTGTCGTGGTCAGTGCTGCCCTGGAAGCCCTGGATCGCGTCTCGCGTGGCGTGCATTCTGGCACTTGGGAGTCAAGTCTACCTATTGAGAAATGGGAAACTGATTCAAATTTGGGTAGTGGGAAGGATGGATGCTTCCACCCACCGAACCCCCAACCGTTCTTTATTCGAAGAAAAAGGGTGTTTGGCTGTGGCCCACACCTTTTCTATCCCATCCCAATCCATTCATCCACCCATTTGGAGAAACAGAAACAGACGGACTGGTGGGAGCCACAGAGCCACACCATCATCTGCGCCTCTCGCAGCTCAATTCGCCTTGACTTCCTTCGGTCGCATCCGCCCTCGTCCTTCTTCGCTTGCGGAATTGCCAGTTTGTGTCTGTGGCGGTATGAGCAGCAGAGAGAGAGAGCACGATTGCGGTCTGAAGTGAGGAGTGTTTTTGAGTCTCTTGGGCTTCGTCAAGAAGCCGCTGAGTTATGACAGCTGAGGACCAAAGTAACGGTGACAGTGGTGTGGCTTTCATTTTCATTTGTTTACCGTGTTGTCAAGTGCCTGAGCGAGAGTAAGCGCAGAGTACTGAGTACACACGCGGGGTGAGACGCATTCTTATTTCGCGTCCGGATTGCAGGATCCAGAGGACGTAGCAGAAGCGAAGAAACACGGATGAATGCTCATGTAGCAGCTGTAAGCGCGTGTACCTTTTTGCGCTTTGGGCAAAATTCTGGTGGCTTCATGCGCTGATTCGCCCTTTGCGTGCGAGACCAAACTTGAAGCTGCACGCCCACAGATGTGGATTGATAGATAGAGAGGAGAGTGGCATCGTGGAGTGGCGTGAGTCAGGAGCGAGCGCCTCTTCTTTGCGATCCCCCGCATGGAACTTTGAGTCTACTACGCCTTCCGCAAACAGAGAGATCACTTCCGCAAGCGAGCGAGCGGGTACAGTGTATTGATGAGCGCATCTGTTTCCTTGCTGAATTTTTGATGACTGGCGAGCGCATAGGCACGTGGAGAAAGAAGAGAACCCAGCGCATCCCGGTTTGTATAACGCACTCACGTGGCGAAAGGACCCGAGTATACTGAGGCATCTATCTACGCGGTGATGACCGTCATGGCGAATGGGTGCGCTTTGGCTTTTCACCATCCCAATCAGATCTGTATGTTGTTCAACCCTTCGTAACCATTGAAATTTGGTATCCAGTTCACCCGCTTAAGTTGCGAGCTATGTTGGGTCACAATGCGAGAGCGAGATGGTAGCTGACGAAACGATACTTGTACGAATGCGAAGGTTGCTGAAACAACCTTCTAAAATAGGAAGAGGCTTTTTTAGTTATGATTTTAATCCAGTTAAGATAAAAAGGTATTTCAAAATATGTCCCCCTTTTGAAATCGCTACAGCTCCAGTTCTTAGTCTTTGCCTTGATCCCTCCGCCCACAGCAAGGTACAATTGAGCACCACGGTTGTTCATCTGTACACTCAACGCCTGGCCGTCAAGCTTTGAGCCGAAGAGTTGGTCACGCTCTATCAAACAATAGCAGGCTACCTCTCTAGCAGCTTTCGTTCCAGTCGAAATGGGATCGAAAAAGACACTCCGGTGACCATTCCTAGGCTCAAGGAGCTCTGGTACTGTCACCTAATGGCAACTTTGATCCTTGTGTATACATACCAGTGCACGAACCACGCCCACGGACTGATCTGTAGGTTTGTTTGAAAGATCCGATGCGAACTGACCGACATCTTGAGTTTCTCGTGGCATTTTGCTTCATCAGTTTCGTTGTGCCCTTTTGATTAATATGAGTGTATGTCATCTTAACAGTGATGGTGCGTGGTCAGTCAGTCCTTAATCGTTTGGCATTGGGGCAGTCCACAACAGCACATGCGCGAGGCCGAGGTGTTCACAGCGCTGCTCGCGAGGGCCGACGTGGCGTAACTGTGCGTCTAGAGCGCACATCTGCTGCACGAGCAGCTTCGCCACGCCCAGGCGGTGCTCAGTGACGCGCTCACCGCGATGCAGCACTTGCAGGAGGTCCAAGCGAATGTCACGAAGCTGGAGCGCGAGCAAGCAACGATCGGCATTTTCTCGGGGAGAACTGATGGAGTCATGGCGTTTGTTGACGAGACGCAACGTCTGAATGAGCGTATGCTGAGCGCTATCGCGAGATTTCCTATACTCCAAAAGGTGAGAATTGGACTGTTGTGTTATCTGACAGAATTATGTTGTAGTCCATGGATGCAGTGCTGAGTTCATGTTCGTCCTTGCTTTTCGCGGGTCTTAGGAGACAATGCTACGAGTAGAAAGGCACGGTAGCACGGTCCAGAATAACGTTAGCGAAGAGGACGAAGGCGGTGCTGTTGAGGCGCCAGCGCTTCCGTTATGAGCTGAGCGTGAAGCCGGCGAACCAGTGACCACGCCAGTAGTTGGTAGAAAGCGCGACCGTAAAGAAATCGGTGGTGCTGCGCTGAGGAGGTCAGCGCTTCGACGAGAAGATCGGCTCACTCAAGGTGAAGAAGAAAATATCATACGACAAAGAAGCGACGAGCCAGTGCGAGTGAAAATGGAGCCGCTCGAGCCATCTGGATCAGCGAGGGTCTCAGAAACATAGGCGAAGTGGTACCAAATCAGCACATGATCTGGACGTACAACCAAAAGCAGTGGCTCGACAACGCTGCGAGCGCATCCAAGCAAATGGAGCCGCAATCGATCCTCCCATGGCGATGATTCACTTGGAGACACAAGACTCAAAGCAACCGACCCCAGAGCAGGAGCAGGTTGAGGAAGACTCCTCGCTGGTCGCAGATGAAACGTTGCCATCAGTGCCAACGAAAGACCGCTTCCACAACCATGAAGCTAAGGCAGATGCCGATGAACAGGTGCTGAAGCAAGTGCAAGCGCACGGGCGATCCGTAGCACTAGACGAAGACCTGCTCGATGTGGCCATGGACTGCGAGCCAATGATATTCCCTGACGATAACGACGCCTACGAGGTTGATGTAACCAGGACTATGGCAACCACTCCAGCAACAGCCGAACAACTCGGTGTCACTGCCGTGGACCGTCATACAGAAGAAGAACCACACACTGACGAGGAGTTGATCTTGTGGTCCTCGCTGGCTGGAAAATACCCGCAGTTACCAAGCAATTCGAGTAATTCCCTCCTGAGTGGAAGCGCAATCGCGTGAACTGGCTACTCCAGCCATTCCAGACGCTCTTCGACAGCGTCATCCAACATCCAGAGTTGCGAATCGCGAGTTCGCTGCGCGAGACCGTGTGTGCGTGAGATTGGCGGTGAAGACGTTCACAAAGCTCGTCCTTGGGCAGCCAGTCTCGCCCGCCACATTGAGCGGGTACTGCTATTTCCTGAACTCGATGGACGACGTGATGAAGTATGTGAAGCAGCTCGACTCACACCTGACAAAGTACGTTCGCGTTGCCTAGACTCCCTCATTCATCTGCCCCACTGTGATCCTCATACTAACGGATGTCTACCTCCCGCATTGGGTCTATTTGCTGTGGTACTACTGCAGATATCGAAAGCGACTAGAGGTGATTGAGGTCGAGAAGCACAAACTGGAGGCCGCGGGTCAAAAATCCACACGTGATCGCGCGGCGGGAACTTCGCTCGAGACCCAAAGGCACTGGGAGCGGCTTCTGCGCATGTGTACGCTAGCCCGAGAAGATTTCCACGGGTTGCCTCCACATACCCAGCGAGCGTGGGTGCACAGGTCCTGCTCCGCCATGCACATTTTTTTCGACCTCATCCTGGCATCAGAGAGCGATGCGAGTCGATGCGTGACAACGGATTGCTTGGACGCTTTCCGCAAATCGCTTTGGATGTGGGCGAAGCGCGCGATGCCAATAATGGTTCCAACCTCCAAAACTCGCAAGATGTACACGAGTATACTGGCGAAAACGGTCAAGCATGAGTCACTCTCGGAGAAGTTGTGAGACGTGTTTGCCGAGTAAGTACGCGTGCCTACCAGATCTCTCGATGATATATGTTCGTATTATACGAGCTCTAATGACCCCATCTGTCTTTTTCTGTTGTATTCGGTGCACTGCAGGTCGCGAGAAGAGCTCCAAGAGTACCTACTGCAAGAATGAAGACTGACAGCCATACTCCAGTATCGCGGATAGCATTCATCTCTCTGACCAAGCTGTTGAACGACTGTGAGCCATCTGTGTGTATCTGGAGTTCTCGCGGACTCGATTGCTGTCCTTGGCTTCGTGCATGCTCATCTGAGTCGCCATTGCGGCTAATGAAGGGGGTAATTTCACACTGGAGGAGAAGTTGTCATTCTCGACCAGCAACGCTTTAATTCTGGAGCAGCTGTCCACACCTTTCGTTCTGAACTCAAAATGCGCAGCAGCACTAGCGACGACATTTCCTGCGATAGGCTGCTGAGTTTTCACCTGGCTGCTGCAGCAAGTAATGCGTGCGTGTGAGAGGAAGACGTCCGTTTCTCACAGACAAGGAGAGTGTTCGTCCTCGACAACAACCCAAACAGACTCGCTCTACGACTGACTATATGCTCCCCCAAGCACATCGACACATACTGTTAGCGTTCTGAACGCATCGTCCTCTCGGAGCATGGATCGCGAGTGGATCGCTCACTGCGTACTCCTTTCCAGCCAGGCGCGCTGCTCGTCGTACATGCTCAGCTATAGTGGTGAGCAATAAACCCCAGGAGCCTCTCTCTTACACTGCACGCGCCAGCAAAGAGCGTGCCACCGTCAGAAGCAGAAGCAGCGGAGAAACGCACACAAGACACATACACACACCATCAGCTGAGCGAAAGAAAAGCTACGAGGAAGAAAGCGAAACCGCGCGTACTTACCTGTCAAATGCAAGCCGCAGCCGCTCGGAACAGGACATGGCTTTGAGCATCTTCTTCGCGATTTTCGTGACCATTTGCTTCGCGTTCTTTCGCGGGAGCGGCAGGCTTGGCGTGCGATTCACAGCGGACCGCACGCACGTGATGAAAGCATCCAAGTACTCGCTCGGGACACGCTGACCGGCACAGCTCTCCGTTTTGAACATGCGCTCGAAAAACTGGTGGATGTCACTGTAGCAGAAGCGCACGTACTCGAGCTGATCTGCTGGATATAACTCATCAAGCTCTTCATCAGTCAGCCTGTACTTGCGCAGGATGCCCTCCCAGAACTCGCGCGTCTTTGCTGCAGTCTTCTCTCTCTTGGTCTGTTCTCTTTGTTGGTTGTGATTACCTGTGAGGTTTGTGGCGGAGGTATGAAATGGGGCTGGTTGCTTCTCTGGAACCGTTGCGGCAGGCTCAGCCCGGGCCGCGCTGTTACGGGAGGCCTTTTGGAGCTTCGGGATGGCAAGTTGCCTCTCTGGAGTTGCCGCAGGTGTGGCGGTCTCGATAGCCTTGCTGGTGGTTGTTGTAGTAGCTACTGGAGCCTTCATCCCAAGCTTCTCCGTCATGGCCGCCTCGAGCTTCTCTCGATATCTGCATCATTCAAATCACGACACACAGATGAACATGACGGCATTCAGTGGGGTAGATAAAGTGAAGAAGAAGGAACACACAGGATGGAGTGAGGGGGCCAGTACGTACTCTGCCAGGCGCGAACCGAGTTGCTCCACACACGTGATCGCGCCGTCCATCGACTTGAGGAAAAAGCGGTAGCCGTTCAGTCGGTAGGGCGGGATCGGCTGTCCTGTGACGCAATCGGTGAACGCGAGCACCGCCAATTCCACGCGCGCGTGGTCTCGCGTGACCAGCTCGCGATTAGCAGACTCGGAGCTCTGGACGACTTTGTCGAACAGGATCTGCAGTGGCTGCAGGACATAGTTCAATCGATCGTTTTTCAGTTCTGGCGGGAATGCTTCAAACTGATTCGCTCCGGAGTAACACGCTTCAGTGAGCAGCGACCACTGAATCGATGGCTCGATAGGTTGTGGCTCCTCCGGGCGCTTTTGAACCACCTCGGTAGGACCTTGCTGCTCTGTACTTGCTGGGGGTATAGCTGTAGTGTCCTCCTCTGCCGAGTTGCTCTCTTCTACTAATTCACTGGCGAGTGGAAACGCTATCGGTTTGTAGAAGTCTGTGGCCACATCCAACGAGATACCAGCAATGACCTCACGTGCCTGCTCTTGTGCTGGCGCTTGCTCAAGCACCGGTTGTGTTGTCGCTTTTGGGCCAACCTCACACTCCTCCTGGTGTTGTAAGCGGCCCTGTGTTGGCCCCAATGGCACGGGTTCATCTGTCACTGACTGGATCTCTTCTTGGCACCGTGTTTGGTCTTGGACTGGTTGTGTTGGTCCCTCAGTACCCAACTGAACCTTCGCAGAAGCGAGGCCAATAATGCGAGATTCGTCTTCTTCACCATGAGCTTGTGAGGAGGATTGCGCCTTCGACATCGGGCTTGGATCAGATTCCTCTTCGCATTGCTCTTGCGCTGTCATTGGTTCGTCTGCCATCAGTTGAGATCTCTCTTGTCTCTCCTGCTGCTGCTCCGGCAGTGCCTGCGTTGCCTCTTCTTCTAAGATTTCCTGCGAGTCCTCTTGACCCTGCTCCAGCTCTTGCTCTTGTTGTGGTGTCGATCGCACATGCTCTTCTGCGTCGTCTTCCTGCTGATCTCGCTTTGGCAGTGATCGCATTGTTGGGTCTTCTGCAGTCGTCTGAGAAGAATCTTCTTGATCTTGTTCCTGCTCCGGCTCTGACCCAGACTGCATCGATTCATCGGCGCTTAGCTTAGTTTCTTCTTGGTCTTGTCGATGCTCGTGCTCGTGCATCAATCGGGTCAGTTCGTCGTCGCTCAGCACCTGAGAGCTTGCTCGCCCCTGCTCTAGTTCTGGCTCTGATTCTGGCTCCATTGCTTCATCTTCTGCTACGGATGCTTCGTCATGATCTTGGTCTCGCTCGATCGGTGGAGGCATTGGCTCATAATCCGCGCTCTGCTGAGACGCGTCCTTGTGTTGATATTTCTTAGCCAGCGATCCTACTGGCACTATCGTACCCATCCCAGGACCGGCTATGTAGTACCAAAGGCTTTCTCTGTCGTGCTCTTTCTCTTGCTCTGGAGCTGACTGTACCGGTTCGCCTGCTAATGCCAGGGAGGCCTCCTCTAGATTCTCTTGTTCCGCCTGAGAACGCACAGGTTTGCCTGTGCTAAGCTGATTTGTTACGTGGTTGTATTGTTGCTCTGGGGACATAACGACCTGTTGGGCGGCGCTCATCCGAGACTCGATCTGCTCCCGCTTCAACTGCACCGACGGCTGAACCGGTTCCTCTGTGTTCTCCTGATACTCTTCTCCTTCGCCAGGTCTCGATGGTTTCTCCTCATCTGCTGAGACAGGCTGCCGTCGCTGTCGTATTGCTGTCATTTTCAGCTCTGCATTGGCTTGGACGTGCTCGCGCCGCTGTCGAGGTGCGGTCTTTGGCTGCGCGTCCAGTTCACTTTCAGATTTGGACTCACTCCTCATCTCGGCTTCAGGCACCATTGGCAGCGTGGATGATGGCTCGAGCGGCTCCGCTTTGATCCGCACAGACTCGTTTCTCTGGAGTATTAAGCATCCTTTCTCTTCTTCTTGTGTTGTTGGGGAAGTTGCTGGTATCCGGAGCACGGTAGCTGCGGTTTCCTTGCGGCTGCGCTTTCGGTAGACCTGCATGGCTGGCGCTGGCTCATCGTCTTTGCGCTCAGCACGCAATGGAAGCGCTGCTACCTCAACAATTCCATCATCCGCACCGTCACCAGCGGCGACAATGTTTGGGATCATTCTGTTGTTGCCGTCAGTTCGTTGGCTGTTGACTCGCTGGGTGATCATTGGCTCGTCGTACTTACTCTCAGCACGCAGCGGCAGCACGGACTCAACAGCGCCGCTTTGCTCCTCGACGCGGGCGATGTTCTGAATCTCTGGCTGGTCCTCCGCGCTAGCAGTGTGCCAGATCAGTATGTGACCGCCTTCGGGTCGTATTGCCACCTGCCAACCCACACAACAGAAGAAAATATACGTACAGGTCAGCTCCGAGTCTCAACACCAGCCGCAATCGTTACCACCACTCGCTCAGAGCCCAGGGCAGCAGCCAAGACGCACCTGCTGCAGTACTGGGAACCTCGCAAGAGCGCTCAGCATACGCTCATTCAGACGTTGCGTCTCGTCAACAAACGCCATGACTCCATCAGTTCGCCCCGAGTGAATGCCGATCACCGCTTGCTCGCGCTCCAGCTTTGTAATGTTCATCTGGACCTCTTGTAGGCGCTGCATCACCACGAGTGCATCGCTGAGTGTCGCCTGGACGTGCTGGAGCTCCTCGTGCAGCAAACGCGCGCTCCAGACGCACAGTCGCGCCGCGTCGGCCCTCGCGAGCAGCGCTGCGAACACCTCGGCCTCGCGCATGTTTGCTTGATTTGCATGCGTGCACGCTCGATGGATAAACAACAATCCCAGATGTTACGAACCCTATGGATCTGTTTGTCGATAAATGGTTCCCACCCCCCGAAAATTTCATTATGGGTATCTCCTATTTGGATGTTTCCAGGAACCCTGTTCATCCGAGAGCTCTTGACGTTTGTATAGAATGTATCGAGTGAACAGGTTCGCAGAAAGTTTGCCAAATAGGAATGACCCAATAGTGAAGTTGCCGGGTTTTGTTCCAGAAACCATCACTCCGCGACATGCACTCAATGACTAATGATGATGTTATGAGCGACACAGTAGGTTGTACTGTGCCAGTATGTTATATATCCCTTGGCTATGCGGACGCTGGTGCGAGGACTCGGAGCGGAAACAGGATGTTCTCGAGCCGGACGAGCGTGTTGCCGAGCTCCAGCATGAGGAACTGGGCTAGCTCGTCCATGAGGATGTGCAGGTTGCCGCCGTACTCGATGTCGATGTCGCCCTCGTGGTCGCCAGGCGCAAACACTTTGCAGATGATCCCTTGGTATCCGAAGAGCTCCCGTGTAAGTCCACTTGGGTTGGCCTCGGAGGGGATCTCTTTGGGTGGGAGACTGGTCGGCGTGACGATCTGGCATTGCCGTCCTCGTGGATCCACGTATGCACCGCGCAAGTAGCCCGAGAGGATGCGGCGTTGTGATGGCTGTGGACTCGGGTCTGGCGCTGTCCAGATCGCGATACTCAGGTTCTTGTCGCATGTCTGGATGATTATGTGGTCGGCTGACATGGATTGTAGACTCTTGAAGAGCTTGGGGATTGTACCACCTCCCAGTCTGCGTCCAGCAGCTCGCTCATGCTGCGCGCCGGATTCTGGAACGTCTTTGTGAAGCGGAAGCACATCATCTTGATCGGGAGCGCGCCGCGCTCTGTCGTTTCCACCTGAATGCTCACTGCCCAGCTAAAGAACTTGGTCTGGCGCTGTACACTCGTGCCGGGTCTGTCGAGAGCTGGGGTCTGGGCTCCACTGCTGCTACTACTCTGCAGCTTCTGTGATTGCCACTCAAACACTAGGCGCTCTGTGGCAGCCGCTCGTGCGCGCACCTCCTCTCTCGTTCACGGCACGCAGAAGGACGGCGCTTCGCTGTCGAGAAACTTGACGTAGTAGCCGCGTGGATCGAATGCAAAGTTGAAGCGCGTGTGTTGCTCGGGTTTTTCCCCAAACTGTTCGTCGAACGTCTCAGCGTCTCGGCGTCCCTGTCGTGCGTGCTGTAGATGGTAAAACGCGCTGAATTTGGTTTGCAGCCACTCGTTTTCGAGCGCGAGTCAGTCTTTCTCGAGCAGCACGCGGCGTGGATTCTGAGCATATAGCAGCAACAGCGCTGCTGCTGCCGCCACTATCGCAAGTACTGGCATTGCTACTGTACGTTGGGGCTGGGACGTGTGGAAGTCGAGCATGCTCTTGAGCTGCGCAGCGAGCAGCAGCTCTCGGGTTCGCATCTGCGCCACGCTCGTGCTCTTCTTGCGGCGGTAGCGTGCGACTTTCTCGCGATGCAGGTGGCGACGGTGCGCCTCGCTGTTCTCCTCCTGCTCTCCCTGCTGCTGCTGGTGGTGGTCGTGGTGGTAGAGCGGCGAAAGGTCGCTCATGCTGCGTTCTGCGGCACCTGCATTGCCAGCAGCTCCGTCAAAGCCGCACCTGTGCATCAGACTTGCAATAGGGAACTCCTGATGACGGCAAGGCCAATCCGTGCTCATCCGAACAGGTTATGCCCGGATAACCCCATCTGACCATTTGGGTCGCGTGCCTGCAGCCATTTGACCCAAATGTCCGCGCGGTTTGTACGCGTCTGGCTCAGATTCTTGACCCGAATGTCCGACTGACTATTCCTCTCCAATTGCGTAATGACCAGTGGGTGTATACCGATGACACCATAATGTCTACACAGATCAATGCAGGTGCTTGCCGCTGCACTTTGACACATACGGTGACGACAGCAAGTGCGTCACCGCGTGCTGTATCTGAACGAGCACTGGCAAGAGGGCGACGGCGGCGAGATTGTGCTGTATCCGTTTCTAAGCGAGCAGCCGGTCGTGGTCGTGCCGCGCTTTGGCGACATGATGTTCTTCTCGTCACAGCAGATGCTGCACCGCGTGCTGCCGTCGCGCAAGCCACGCTACTGCCTCACGACGTGGATCTACCAGTCGCATGCGCCGGACGCAGGAGCCCGTGCGGCGTATTATCGAGATGCTGCATCAACAGCTGAGTTCGCAATGAGCAGCAATCCCGCTACTTCAAACACAGTGGGCGATGCTGCGAATATTAGCTCAGCAGCATCCGAGACGATGATGAAGAAAGTGCTCGTGTCTTCCTTCCGAAGACACCTCTTCAAGCTCTTTTACGCGGACGAGTGGACACGCTCGCTGCACGAGTCGCACTTGCCGACCGACGCGTTCGCCAAGTACATGTGCACGCACGAGCAGGAGCTGCACGCGATCAAGGCTGCAACCGAGCAGATGCTACGCAACTTTCGCGCAAAAGACGTGACGCAGCCGTCGACTTTGCCCGAGACCTACGCGCAGCTTGCGCAGAAAATAATCTAGGAGCAGCAAGACGCAGCGCGAAGAAGAGAGGATGGCGAACGGAAAAAGCATTTGCGGCAGCTTCCATCGCAAGCTGCTATATATGCAATCCTTGCTGGTAGCCAATCTAGCGGATCTGGACGAGCGAGTTGAACAGGATCATTCCATTGATGAACGTTGACAGTCGAAGCTGCCTGCCACACATAGCGCTATGCAGCGACATCTCTGGAACCGACGTGAAGCTGTCGAGGCGCAGCTGCTGCTGCTTGACGGCCAGCAGCGATAGCGCTTGGAAGAGGAAGTGGCCCGTGTGCATCGCTCTCTCACTCTCCAGTCATTCAGTCAGTCACTCAGTCAGTCACGCAGTTAGTTCTGCTCCTGCTTGGTTGCTAGTTTTCATGTCAGTCTCATTTCCAAAGTTGCACAGTTGCACAGAAACGGTTTTCGCCAAAGTTTCATAGAAACTCATCAAACTTATCATATGCACATCTTCATGAACAGTTCACTCGCTCGCCTGCTTTCTCACATGCCCAACTGAACAGCGCTCGATCATGTACCTGTTCAGCTATGTGTCAAGAAAATCATCCACATAGTACTGGTGGGCGCGTTGAGCTTGCAGGTTTCGTAGCGGTATTCAACGCGAATGTTCTCGCCGTTTTGTCCAAGCCACGTGCGCTGAAATTCATGGAACCTAGACAGTTCGCAGAGAGGTACATATGCAATTCGCAATGAGGACATGCGGATATCGATACTAGCATAAGCGTTCTGATTCTTGGACGTACCAGTGAGCAGGCAGTTGTTGTCGATCAGTATATAGTGACACACACACGCGAAGTAATGGTAAGTAGAACATCAATTCACAGTGTTGACTGGCAACCAATGTACTTTACCTTGTGATGCGTCCTGCTCTTGCCGAGGCGAACATGAACATTCTTCAGTTTGTTCAGCACGGACACCACGGAGTACATGAACTTGGCTTCCTCGATGTCAGCGATGAACTGCTGGAATCTTTTGTTGGGTGGGTGACGTTGCCGTCGTCACCGTCCTCTGATTTTACGGTACCTTCGCGCAACCTCTCCCACCGAATCTGGAACCGTTGGTGTGGTCTGCTCAGCTCAGCTGAATAGTGGCAGCAGCGTTTGGATCTCCGCAACCCGCGGCTACATTGTGTAGCGTACCTTCAGCACAATAATCCTGAACCTACCCCCCAAATCCGATAATCATCACCAAAATCCCCCTCGAACCGATGACGCTTTTTGCTCCGCCCTCTTGCGCGTTAGTTACAGTGGTTAGTTAGTGTGGGCAGAAACCGGTCGGTGACAGGCGCGGCGTCGGACGATATCCGATCTTGCTCTCTGGCGCCATTCCGCTTCTTCCCCCCTCACGCCTTCTTCAGCCTTTATCCGCCCAAGCACCAACCAAACGGAAGCTAGCGAACGACAAGCAAGATGCAGCACAGCCAGAGCGACGTGGCGCTCGGCACCAAGAACGGCAGTTGGGCCGACATCAAGGTCGCCGAGGGGCTCAAGAAGCGCTCCAACACGGCGCAGAACCTCCAGTTCTATGGTGCGTCTTTGCGGTGGATACGATCTGTTGTACTGCATGCGTACATGTGCATGAGTTGTACTGATATGTGGCTGTGTATGGTTGCGTGTGGCGGTATGTGTGTGACCGAATGAACAGTGGAGGAGCAGAAACGCTTGTACCAGGAGCTGCCGTTCATCGCGCTCCCGGGCATGCGTCGCCAGAGTTTCCAGCGCGAGCGCAGCTTCTCCAACTTGAAGTCGAGAAGCTCCTGGGGAAGCTTCACCAACCTCGTGGCGGTAAGGAAATGAACGAGAAGATACATCTGCCAGCTGGCTGATTGGATCTTGATTGTGTGGACGGCATGCTGATCGATCAATCCATATGTTTGTTTCTCCATGGTGTGCATCTTGTGAATGGCAGCGCGGAGAAGACCAGCCGCTGCTTGGCGAGCCGGATGAGTTCCCCGAGCCGGGCTACACGGTGCCACTGCTCGCATCCTGCTGCGTGGCGCTCATGAGCGCGTTCCAGTTCGGCTACAACACGGGCGTCACTGGCGCAATTAATCCGGTACGCACAAGTAGTTGCTGCCTTTTGTATTCTTGTCGTGATGTGCTCTCCCACTTGAACTTGAAGCTCACCTTGCAATCATATATATCTTTGTTTGTAGGACCTTGTGTTTCCTGGCCATACGGAGCTCGAATGGGCGGTGTGCGTGTCCATCTTCTCGGTCGGCGGACCGATTGGGTCACTCACGGCGGGCAAGTTGAGCAATGCGGTTGGTCGCAAGAAGGCGTTGCTCGTCGACTCGCTACTGTTCATCGTCGCCGGCGCGATAATGGCGTTCGCCGCCAACATCTACATGCTCATTGTCGGTCGTTTCCTCGTGGGCTACGCGTCGGGCACGGTGAGCGTGGTCGTTCCGCTGTACCTCGGTGAGCTCGCGCCGCCGAACCTCCGTGGCGCGCTCGGCACCGGCTACCAGTTTGGCGTGGTGAGCGGCATCTTGATAGTGGACCTGCTCGCATTCGGGTTCTCTGGCCCGAGCGACGGCATCGCGCACCCGGGCTGGCGCTTCCTCTTGGGCTGCACGATCATCCCGGCGATCCTGCAGATCGCGCTCTCGTCGCTGCTGACGGAGAGTCCGCGCTGGCTGCTTACGAAGAACCGCCCGAAGGAGGCGGCGGACATCCTGCGCCGTCTGCGTGGCACCACGGACGTGTACGAGGAGATCGACAGCATCTGCTCGGCGAGCGACAACGAGTCGGGCGACATGGGATTTTGGGCCGTACTCTCGGACCGCAACATCCGCTTCCCGCTGATCGTGGGCGTCGTGCTGCAGCTCGCGCAGCAGTTCAGCGGTATCAACGCCGTGATGTTCTACGCCAATTCGTTCTTCAAGAACGTGGGCTTGCAGGATCCACTCGTGGGCACGTGTCTCGTGGGCACGATCAACGTGATCTCGACAGGAGTGGCACTGATGCTCATGGACACGGCGGGCCGTCGTCCGCTGCTGATCTACTCGGCGGTGGGCATGATCGTGGCGCTGTTCGTGATGACGCTCGGGCTGCTCAAGTACCTGCCGTTCGCCAACATGGTGAGTGTGGGTGGCATGATGTGCTTTGTGTGGTTCTTCGAGATCGGTCTGGGTCCGATCCCGTGGCTGATCGTGGCCGAGATGTTTCCGGCCAAGCCGCGCGCCACCGCCATGTCGATCGCCACGATGGTCAACTGGATCTGCTCGTTCATCGTGGGACTCGTGTTCCCGACGCTTCAAAGCAAGCTGAACGAGTTCTCGTTCGCGCCGTTCGCCACGTCGCTCGTGTTCGCGCTCGTGTTCATCCTCAAGTACGTGCCGGAGACCAAGGGCAAGACGATCCTCGAGATCACGATGGAGATGAACAAGAAGAACTGAGAAGGCGTCGCGTTGTTCTATCAGAGCAAGGCATGGAGTCAAGGGCTTTAGTGCCTCGGACCGGTGATACTCGTAATATGATTGATTTTCTTCTCGTTTGCGTGTCGTTCTCTTCTGTGAGTCACAAGATTGGTTGGTTCCCATGAAAACGAAAAGAAAAAGAGCCTCGGATCAAAAATCGATCAAAATATAAACATCAAGTCAAAAACAAACGCAATGAGCACACATCTTGTATACCTAGGACTGCTTGAGAAGAACACTCAAACTACGCCTCCTCTCCACCATCTTCCTTCATAAAGCTGCATTCGCTTCAGTCCTCAGCGACAGGCGCGCTGGCAACACACTGTTTTCTCTTCTCTCTTCCGCCAAGAGCCGAGTTACAAATCCACTTCGTTGTTGCGGTAGCCTCGCTGCTGCGGCTCGTCGTGCACCACAACAGTGTGCGTGCGACGGCTCGGCTGCAGGTTGCGCAGTCGTGGAGGCTGGTTCGCACCGCCATTCACCGCGTAGCCGCCGTTCGTAGCCGCTTCTCGAGTCTTGAACTGGTCGGGCGTCTCATGCTGGTACTGCTGGTGCTGGTGGTTCATTGGCGTACCGTCTTCACCCAGGATCGCCATGCTGTGGTTGTTGTTGCGGTTGTTCTCGCCGAGCGCGAAGAAGTTTTCCGCGCCATCGCGGTTGTTCGTCGTCGTCACAACCGGCGCTTTATCTTCGTCGCCCGAGCCTTCCTTCTTGAGCTTCCACGTACGGTAGAAAATGTACATCTGACGGATCATCAGACACACGAGCACCAGCACTTGCAGACCGACGATCGCAAAGCCCACGCCCTCACGCAAGTCCACTGGGAGGTCGGCATTGAAGGACGTCGCGGACGAAATCAAGAAGAACGACAGGAACAACGCCGAGATCTTGATGATGATCACGAACGACGACGTCTTCTGCACAAACTGCGTCGGGTATGGTTGCTTCACCTCCAAGTAGAACAGGAACGCGATGTGAATCGCGATCATGATCACAATTTGCCAGAGACCTTCCAGCCAAATCATACCAGTTGTCATGCCACACAGCAGCGCAAGAAGCAGCTTTGGCGCGAAGAAGAAGCGTCCTTCAAAGCTGTACTCGTCGTACAATGGGCCGTAACGGGCGTGAATGCGCTTATCAAAGTGGTCTTTCGTGCCAAGATCGCGCAGCTCGTCTTCGTTGTTCTTCACAACCACAATGCCGTACAAGATGGTTCCGATCGCCAACACGAGCACTGCGAAGATCGACAGGAACAGGCTCGGATCGACGCGGTTGTTGTCAATGCACCAGCAGAACTGGAACGTCGCGGTGACACCAATGACGTACTCGGACAGAATCAGGATCATCATCAGCACGCCAATCGCCTTATCGAGCCACTTTCGCGCAAACGCTCCGAAATCATCCACGAAAGGGTAGCAGATGCCCATGACGATGCCGTATACGATGAACAAGGCGGCGATCATCGCGCCGACACCAGCTACAGTCAAGTAGAACAGCTTATCCACTTGGACACCAATCACCTGCGCGTATCGCTCCATACCTTGGGTCTGGTTGCCAGTTGTGTCGACATCGGCAAGACGACGACGGGAAGAAGTCGTGGAGTTGGCTGTGGTGTTCTCGGTCTTCCAGAATGGGAGGAAACTTCCTCCAGCAGGAGCCATGCGACGTCCCATGTCTTCGAGGAAGCGAGGACGAGCGTCAAGGTTCATCTGGTTAATCATGATGCTGAACTGGCAAATGTCGATCGCGGCCATTGCGATACCGGCACTTGCACCTGCAGTGACGACACCAGCAGACGACGTACCCATGATACCACTCGCAACGGTCATGACGCCGCTAGCTGCGACAACTACACTCGCGGAAGTAGTACCTACGACAGCCCCGGCGATACCCGCTTTGTCGATGTTGGTCTTCACCTGTCCATCAGCCCAGTGGTTGCTGTCCGCAAGACCCTTGTTCAAAGGAACCGTCAGCGATGGCGCAATGGTAGTTGAATCTTGAGCGGTAGACGAAGATTTCCCGATGAGGAGGTTGTTGCATTTACACGAGCTGAACGACTTGTCGCTCTCGTAGCCACATTGCTTGTCCGTGGTCATGGTCAGGTTCGTGAACGGCTGCTCCACGACACCAGTGAGAGCAGAGCTAGCGCCAGCGTATCTCATCAACTGCATGAAGTTCAGGTTCTGGTAGATCGACGAGCTGAGACCATCCTCCGCAGAGTAGTCCCACACGCCATCAGCACACTTTGGGAAGCGGCACACAGACATGCACATCTTCATGTTGGTGATCAGACCACTCGCCTCCACACCCGAGTAGATCAGGCACTGCGTCTGCGCAACCGCAGCTTCGACGTTGAGATCTTGGTCGCCGCACTTGAGTCCGAGCTTCGCCCACGCACCGTAAAAGTTCGCGTCACAGCTGAACGAACCCGTGGAAGTGGTGGTGGAAGTGGAGGTCGCGCCAGACGAGCTAGAGCTACTGGACGCAATGGGGGCACTTGTCGTGGTCGAGGAGGATGAAGACGACGACGAGCCAGAAGTTGGAGCAGCCGTGGTGGCGCTAGGGTTCTTCTTGGTGGAGGTCGGAGTCGACGATGGCGATGGCGTTGGCGTCTTCTTGCTGGTGCTGCTTGGCGAAGGAGAGGGCTCCTCCGTAGTCTGCATACCGGCGAGCGCGCGACGCACTGAACCATCACCGGATCCATCGCTCGTCGTAGCTGTCGGGGTCTTGGACGGCGAGGGGGTGCTCGTCGGCGCTTTCGTGGTCGCTGTCGGCGTCTTCGTAGTCGGGGCGAGTGTCTTCGTGGTCGCTGACGGGGACGGAGACGGAGATGGTGCTGGCGTCTTGGCCACGACACCTCCGGCATCACCCGCCGAGCCTGCGTCTGCTGGAGCCCCGGTAGTGGAGCCCGTGGTGGTCGTGTCGGTCGTCGCCGAGTCCTTGCTGCCGACATTCACACTCGAGTCACTGGATCCATCGAAGCTGCCGTCGGTCGAGCCGCTTTTCGAAGACGTCGCCTTCGCCGCGGCAGCGCTCGCAAGCTCGTCAGCGACGTTACTCGACGTCGGCATCGAGTACCGGAACACGCACGTCACACCGGCACCTGTGGTGGTAGAGGTCGTGTTCGAGCCTGTCGTCGTTCCTGAAGTCGTGTCAATAGCAGTCGACGGCGTGCTGGTCTCGGTTGTCGTGGTCGTGCTGGCGGGGGTCAGCGTCGTCGCGTCAGTCGTCGTCTCCGTCGCGGGGGTCACGGTCGCAGGCTTGACGGTCGTCGCGAGCGCGCTCACGGAGATCGTGGAGGTGCCGGTCGAGAGCGCCGACACGCTGAGCACGTCGCCCGCGGACACGCCCGCGTTGCCGTCACTTATGGTCAGCGCTTCGAGCGGAGTGGCCACAGCCATACAGACCGCCGCCGCCACGATCACGAGCGCGCGCATCTTGGAGAACGCCCGCATGCCTGTTCGTATCGCCTGCTTCCTTTCTATATGTACGTACACACCACCGTCCGTTCCGTCGCGTTCGAAGGACCGGATGCTGGTAATGGAAGTGAATATGAAGGAGGCGAATGAGTGAATGCGGAAGGGCGGGGGTGGAAGAGGGAAAGCGCGCGCGCGATACAAATTCTTATACAAAAGTTTGATACGGGCGGGCGGGCGGAACTGACCGAACTGACTTGTTGTAGAGGAGTTGTGCGAGGGTTATGTGTGGCAATCGGACTGCCAATTTTGCTTTTGTGACCCGCTTTGCTTTCGTCCCCAACCCTACACGTACGTTCGCGAAAGTCAAGTTCTGACTGAACAGGCAGAAGAGCCGGAGCAACCCTTGCAAACACACATGGATGCGGGGCAAAGCCGGGCCGAGCCACAAGATGCGCCGAAGGTCGGTTTCAGCCAAAGGCGGCTTCCCTATGCGATCATTCATTTTGTATTCGTTGGTGCGTCAGCTTTTGGCGGCTTCGCGCTTCAGCTGCCCATTGGCATTGCGCTCCACCTGTTCCTCAAGAAGTAGCCCACGCGAGCAATGGAAAGGATGTGGGGAACATTTGAAAGCGTGTTGATTTCGGCTTCTCACGTGCCTTCAGTTGGCAAAATAGTACTGCAAGCTGCCCAAACAGTCTGTAGTGCTTTACAGGCGCTGTTTGTGTGAAAAGCTGCATTTTGGAATACTTGAAAGGACAACATCAGGGGCTGAACTCTTTTGCAAATCAAGTCTGGGCGACCCATCATTGCATCAGATATCAAGTATAGATAGGTTATCAACTATCACAATTGAATTTGGGACAAAATGCTGAAATCTGATATCATTTGCTACAAAGTATACAATTGTGAGAGTTTTCTTTTATCCCTAGCCCTTTCGTCGCATTGCAAAGTTTTCGAAAAAGACAAAACGGGTTCGCTTTATTGGACAAAAAAAGGCGCCTCACAGGATTCTCGACAGTAAGTATTATTTTTCGACAACCAGTCAACCGTTAATTATGTCCAAAATTGGGGGCGAGATGTGTTGTTTGAAGCACCCACGAATGGATGACCATGACTTTACAACAACTCTTGCTAGATGGCTACTCCAGCAAACCAAAACTACTCGTTCACTCTCCAACGATGCGGGGTCTCATGTGCGGCTTGGCGCGCGGGAGGAGTGGTTGTGACGACGTGCAGGAAATACTCCTCACGTTCTCTGCTGGTGAGTTCCTTGCTTGTCAACGCGCGTTTATCCTGCGCGGAAGCCGACAAGGAAGCCAAGCGCGTAGCCGCTTCCAGCAGGCAAACTGAACTCGAGCACCTGCATCACCTGCTTGTAGACCGTGTCCACGTCCTTTGAGTCAAATTTGCCATCCTAGTACGCAACAACAACAAGCAAACCACATTGCACAACGGATCAATCAGCATATCGAGCAACACGACAAATACGCAAGTGTAATCCATGCAACCACACAGCCAAAACACGCACTCCATACTCAGTCTTACCTTGTTCATATCGAGAAAGTCCATCAAGTCGCGCTCGAGCTTCTTGTAGTTGACATCAATGTAGCCCGAGTAGCTCGCGCACTGCATGAGCACGAAGAGCGTGCCGAGCGCGATCGCGCCGACTTTTGACACCTTCTTGAGCGCAAAGCCCGAGCAGACGCCCATGGCAAAGCCCCAGGAGATTTGGCCGCCCTTGCCGGACTCGAGGAAGTCGGTCACCTGCTTCTGGACGTCCTTGTATTCGTCCGGCAGCAGCTTCTGTAGCGACGCGAGCGACTCGCCAGAAAGCTCTTGCAGCTTCTGCTTGAGCTCTTCGAGCAAGTCGGAGCTGTTTTTATCACTGCCGCTTCCTTTGCTCGATGCAGCGTGTGCTTTGCTGTCCTCCGAGAAACTCGAGGCGATGCAAAAGCCCGAGGCTGCAAGCGCGGTTTTCCAATACGAGAGTGTCTGGGCGGCGTGATCACGGTGATGATAATCGTAGCGGCGCTGCTTGCCAAACCGATCCAGTAGCCTGTGTGCACACGCAAAGCAGTCGATGCATCAGTTGACAGCAAGCACACATAGAGCCCGCAAGAGCGCGCAACTCAAAGAGCTACGCCAAACATCAATGTACATGGCTTGCGAAACAACGGGAGAGCTCTGCTGCTTCGTGGCAGCCGAAATAGGCGCCTTCATCTGCGAGAGATTGCGCAGTTGCTGCTGGTGGTGGCATGCAGCGCCAGCGCGGCGCGTCGATCGCACGGCAGAACGCAGCATCTTGCTCGTCTTGCTTGCTGGTGGAATACAAAGTAATGAAATGCACAAGTGCTGCGGTGTTCTCACGTGTGGATCACCACACCACACCACCACAGAGAAAAGAAACGCAATGCCATATACCTCTTTGTAACATTGCAAAACCTTCATGTGATTGGGTTCAACTATTGAGTTGTATTCCTCGAAAGGTCAATCATACCTGTTTATACAGCTGTGCTGTTTATAAAGAGGATACCTCGTTTTTCGCTAATACAACATTACACATCAGTTTATCCAATATTTACGAAAATGATTCAACCGAGTCGTGTGTTGAACCCATTCGGTTCAAATCACACCATCGCGCCAGCAACAAGGAAAGCTGGAAGCGTGTCGCCGCTAGACGCCTGTGGCTTTACGTGCGTGGACATCTACGTCATGGCGCACCAGCAGCACGTGGACATACAGAGCTCCTCGAGCAGCGGCGCCTCGCGGATCTCGTAGAATGCGCGGAACGCTCTTCGTAGAGCGTGCATGCCAGCGAAGAGCGCAATCATGAGCAGAGCAGACACGTTGATCAACGTGAGCTGCTCATAGTTTGGTGTCGTGTCTTGCACAGAGTCTGGAAATGCGCTGCTGTTGTAGTCGCTATCTGCACTCGCCGCGAACAGCACGCAGAGAACGTCTCCGAAGAACGCGACGGCAAAGAACGCACTATAAGCGACGGGAGAGCTATCGACGCCTTGCGCGATCAGGGCCGCGTTGCCGCACGGGATGACGGTCGCGAAGCAGCAGTCGCCAAGCCCGATGCCGCTCAGGATGCCGCGCAATCGCCATTTCGTGTCTGGGGTGAGCGAACCCGCCGTGGAACTGGAGAAGGCAGCGTTGGCATTGGGCTTGGTGAGCAAGATCGGCATGCTGGAACAACGGTCGAGTGAGTGTCTCGAGCTTGTTGTGGTTGCAGCGAACGAGAATGCAAAGTGCGAGAGCGGTGGGGAAGAAGACGCGAATTACGCGCAGGTCGTGATTGAGAGTGGATGTGAAGGTACGCACATATTGCTGGATATCGTGCAATCCATTATTCGTGAGATGTTATAAATCAGTACGCTGCTCAACATACACAAGCAAGCAATGCAGCAAACAACCCACGCAGTTGATATTATCATCGACAAGAGCACGCGCAAAGTTGTTGCGGAACATCCAGCACTCTCAAGTGCAGCAGCAATAAGCAAGCACACAACCAAGCAAACAAGCAAGCGCAAGCTTGTGCACCGTCCTACTTCAAGCTACTGGACGCGTGCGAGTACTTGAGCTGATCGAGCAGCTTGTCACCCCAGGTTTGCGGCAGCAGAGTGCACAACAAGTGCACAAAGCGGAACTCGCCCGGCAGCAGTAACTCACGCTTGTTGCGCTTGATGGCGTCGATGGTCTTCATCGCAATCAGGTCCGACTTCATCCAGCCGCGCTCGATTTTCTTGGTACCGACGGCATTGTTGGGCTGGGTCACCGCGAGCTTGGAGTACTCGAGCGGTGCCAGCACCGTCGTTAGTTGGATCCCAGGTCTGTTCGCTGTAGTAGACGAGTCCTCCAGGCGCTTGAGCTCGTGCTGCAGGCTGCGTGTCATCCCCAGGAGCGCATACTTGCTCGCCGCATAGTCGACAATGCCGCTTGTGGCTCCCATGAGCGATGCTGGCGAGCTCAAAAACACAAAGTGTCCGCCTTGCTTGCCGTCGAGCATTCCTGGCAGCAGCGCTTTGACCAGCCACAGGCTGCCGAGCGTGTGTAGCTCAAGCAGGTTTGCGACCTGCGCACTGTCTTTCTCCACAAGCAGCTGGCCCTGCTGCTCGCCTAACGCATCGATCGAATTGACCACAACGCTCACATTGATCCCTTCAACCGCCAGTCGTCTCGAAGTAGCGTACACCTGCTCCTTCTCGCGGAGATCCACCTGGTAGACCGCCGTGGTGACCCCGTAGAGCCGCGTGATCTCGCCGGCGACGCGCTGCGCAAGACGCAGGTCGGTGTCCCAGAGCACAAGCTTGGCGCCTTTTTGCGCCAGCTGCACAGCGAACGAGTACCCGAGCGCCGATGAGCAGCACGTGAGCAGCACGGTGCGGTTGCGAAGCTTCGTCATGACAAAGAACAGGTTTGAATGCAGGTAGGTAGGTAGGTACACTTGCACTTGGTGAGAGAGAGGCTTCTGTCGTTGCTTGGAGTTGTATGTGTTGAATCGCGTGTGCTAGCGCAGATTGCCCGCAAGTTGTTGTTGGGGTTGGCTGTGCCAGTTGCCAGCAAATTTTGCGCAAAAGGTTGTTGTTGGGGAAGGTGCAACTTGTGTGTGTTGTCATATGAGACGGAGACGCGACAGTTGAAGTTGCGGCGGCAAACGAACACTAGTTCTCTTACTCTTTAACGCAACGACACGAAGAACACACCCACACCCAAGCAAGACCGAAAAGCAAACAACCAAACAAGATGTCATGCCTATCAAACGCTCGGGTAGGCCATGCCACCGGCCGTTGGCGCGACAAAATGGTCCATGACCTTGGACAGCCCGAGTTTCTTGCGCACCCAGGCGGCCATGCGGTCTGGCAGCACGGCCAGGAAGCCCAAGACCATCGAGTAGTCCGGCGGAAGCACCAGTTTCGCCTTGCTGCGACGTACAGCGCGCACGATCTCCTTGGCCGCGTGGTCTGGCTGCATCCAGATCGACGAGATCCACGCGTTGGCGTCCTCGTGGAGAGCTCCAGCATCACCTTGGTGCGCGAGAATCAGCGTCGGACACACGAGCATCATGCTAATGCCGTTGGACTTCTTGTCCTTCTTGTGCTTCGCTTCGTACTCGTGCCTCAACTCGTGACGCAGCGCTTCGTGGAAACCCATGACCGCAAACTTGCTCGCGCAGTAGTCCACGAGCTTGGGCGTGCCCAGCGAGTCGGCGCTCGTGCCAAAGTTCACGAGCACGCCCGAGTTGAGCGCGAGCATCTGTGGGAGCACGGCCTGCGTCGCGAAGATCGTCGCGCGCGTGTTGAGCGCCAGCACGCGCTCGATGCTCTCATCCGACGCCGTGAGCAGCGTCGCGCCGTGCAGGAAGTCCGAGTTGTTGACCAGCACGTCGATCTGCCCAAAGTCGCGCCGCACGTTCTTGGCACCTTGCTGGATGCTCGCGTTGCTGCTCAAATCCACTTCGTACACATGTGGCGCGAGAGTTGCGCCTGCCCTTGAGCGCGCTTGCATTTGCGTCACTTGCGTGGCGATTTGCTGCGCAAGCGCAAGATCTTGCGTCCAGAGCGCAAGCCGCGCGCCGATCCGCGCAAACTCGAGCGCGAGAAACTTGCCCAAATCGCTACCGCTGTCGGTGATCACGACCACGCGGCCCTGGAACGACTTCATGCTGATTTCGTGCTTGTACGGCTTGTGCAGCTTACGCTTTGCGATGTCAGAGTGGAGCGAGCAGTTGTTGGCATGCTGCGCACGTTGGGTGCCGCCAGAAGGAGACCGACCTGTCCCAGGCGCGAGATTTCCTTCTTTTTTCCCAACCGTAGCACCTTTGTGTTGGTTCCTGGCGCAACAGTTGAGTTGGAGGGCTTCTCTTAACGGGGAGAGTGGGCCAGACTACGAGCCATTGCATTGCGCTTGGACGATCAGCTCTGTGCTTCATGTGGGAAGACTTGGTCATTCTCCATTGGACCGCTGGCATGCATTTGAGCTGGTCGCTGCGACGGATGGAGTGACGAGGTCTGATCCCGAAGTGAGTGAGCGACTAGCTGGGCTTGCAGGCAACCCTGTTGATAGCACTGTACTGCTGTCGTGATGTCCGACTCCACCTTACCGACTCGCCGCGCACGGCACGACACCACAAGTGTTGAGGCGCGCACCAGCTCTCATTGGAGTCACACAGACGCTGTGACAGCCAACAAGCGCCATTTGCTCATCACCGCTCATTCTTCGTCCACGTGCGCGCGCGAGTCCGCCTGAGCGTGGTCTCTGTGGATCTCATAGTCGAGTGTCCAACGCACTCAGCCCACTCATGCTGCCTGTGTAGACAGCCACACAGCCGCTTGCTTGTTTATGATCATTCTGTAGCTCCTCATTCCTGCCGATCATCATTTTCCACACTGGGAAAATCATAATCATTCTGCATCCACTTTGCTCTGTTGCGTTAAAGCAACGCAAGTGTGTACCATTCTCCACAGAGCTTAACACACCCACAGGTGTGCTCTATCTGAAAAGCACAGGACGGAAGTCATGGTAAATACTTTTGTGGAAAGAGGGATAAAAAAGAATATTTTTGGCGTGCAAAGGGAAAAATATGCATGAACTTGCCAGCATATCGCCACACTTCTTGATTGCTCAAGCGGGTACATCATTCCGAAGCAAGTGGCCACGCATCCGCAGGCATCTGTCTACCTATCTAAGGCGGCACATCAAGAACAGACGACGCGCAACGACGCAGAGCAATCGCCGCGCAACCGTGTCCCGGTCCTTCAGTCTCGTTCACTCCCTGATTCGCGAGCGTCGTGAACGATGACGTCGTCGGCATCTGTGAACATCATGCATCCGTCGCGGCTGAGCTGGAGCCCGCCGCGCGTCCACATCCCGTCGTCTCCCACCGCAAGCAGCAGCAGTACCAGTAGCATCAGTCCCCACAGACTTGGTCCGCCGCCACAGACGCCGCGGCTGCGCCGCCTGCGCCTCTCGCTGCTCTTCGCGATCATCGGCATCTACGCAATCTCGTTCATCGTCTGGTGCACGTGCTTCCAGGGTGAGCACGGCCGCGGGCTCGCTGCGCTCTTCCCCAAGGGCTATGACGAGAAGCTCAACCGCATGCTGGCACTGCTCACATCCAAGAACAAGAGCGACAGTCTCAATAGCAAGAAAGTATCGGACTCCGCTGGAACAGTTGCGGATCAAGCGGCAACGAACCTCCCGGAGCTCGAGTGCATGGGCTGGCGCCACACGCACGACTGTGACCCGGACACATTCGTGCTGCAGAGCTTCAACCGGACGTGCGACTTTCACGTCCGCGGCGGCCAGTCGGGCTACTGCGAGATGCGCAACCGGTCCACGGGTGCCGAGGTGCGCGTGATGAAAATCTCGTGCACGAGCATCCCCCCCGACGTGCTCTTCACGTGTAACCAGGCGCTCGACTTTGTACACTTTCGAGAAGAGACCGAGGCGGTTGTGGCCCAGGCTTCATTGCCAAAAGCTACTGTATCAACTACAACAACAGCAGAGAGTGCGAGTGTGTACGACAACGACGCAGTTCAGGTATCGAATCGAACGAGTCGACTACGAGCTGCTGCAAATACCCAGGTCTCCAGGCAGAAAAAGACTGGAGCTGAGTCACTAGAGGAAGACACCTCCGGTATCCTCATGGTAATCTACCCCAAGCTGCTCGTGAGCGCGTACGCGAGCGTGCGCACGTTGCGCGCGACTCACAACTGCTCACTCCCCATCGAAATCTGGTACCTCGCGTCGGAAATGGGTCCGAACGCAACGCAGCACCCGATTCTCAACGAACTCGTGACCAAATTCGCGCCAGTATCACTGGTCACGATCGAGGAGCAAGAAGTCGCGGGCTTCAACTCGAAAGTGCACGCGATTCTGCATACGAACCTGACGAGCGTGCTCTTCCTGGACGCCGACAACCTGCCTGTGAGAGACCCGACGTACTTGTTCGAGACCCAGGAGTTCAAGGAGAACGGCGCGATGTTCTGGCCTGACTTCTGGCATCCGAAGCACTCGATTTTCAACATCAATAAGCAGTCGCTCATTTGGGAGCTGCTGGGGCTGGACTTTGTTGACATGTTTGAGCAGGAGAGCGGCCAGTTGCTGATCAACAAGAGGAAGAGCGCGGCGGCGCTTCAGTTGCTGGAACTCTTTGCGTTCCGACGACCGAGCATCTTTGAGAACCTCAAGCTCGCGTGGGGCGACAAAGATTTGTTCCGGCTCGCGTGGCTGAAAACGAATACGAGCTTTCACATGATCCAGACCCCCCCGGGGGTCGCAGGCTCTCTGGTGCAGTCCAAATTCTGCGGCATGACGATGGCACAGTTCGATCCGCTTGGGGATATCGTCTTTTTGCACCGCAACGCGATGAAGCTTAACGGCGGACGCCCCGCTCTGGGCAAGGACGCCGACTCGCAGATCTGGACCCACCTGCAGACGTTCGCCTGGAAGACCAACAACGTGACCGCCAAGCCTCGTAGCAACTCGACGAGTACCGTCGCCCCCACCCCGACCACCAGCGCCATCTTGCCATCGCCATCACCACTCGAGTCGGTCTCCCTTAGCAATACGACCGAGCCAGAGCTCCCCGAGTACGAGAAACACAAGGAGTTCTTCCAAGTGGCCATCTACAACGGCGCGCCGCAGTACCCTGCCACGCAGTGGTGCTACGGGAAGGAGTCCCCACCTGAGGAGGCACACTTCAAGACGGTTCCGTGGAGCGAGACCAAGTTCCCGGGGATCGAGATCGTGGCATTAGCGTTTGCGAAAGAGGGCGCGGCGCTACTCCCCGAGAAAGGCAACGTGGTCTTCGCGTCGACCTGAGGAGGGAAGTGAAGGGAGGGGAGGAAGAGAAGGGAGGGAGGATAGACAAAGTGGGCAGACATGGGTTCGTATGTGTGCTACCGAGTCGTGTAGAAATAACTGAATTAATTTAATGGTAGTGGATAGAGGCAAGAGCAAGCGCTCGCTTCAAATTGCGACTGGCGGACTTATTTCTGAACTTTGCTCTTGGAGCTCCGGAGCTGTGGAACTCTGGAGCTCAGAAAGCAGCTCTTCGCATTTAATGTATGTTATTAGAAGGGTTTTGTAGCCATGTCACCTAAGTCAATAGTCTATGTGGTAGGGAGTTTTGGAAGAGCAGCAACACCTTGATTTGATTGGCTTCAAACAAAAAACGATTATGCCCAGCAGCAGAACTGACTGGAAACACCCAACTGGAGAGGAAGATATTGGTAGACTGGCCCAACTGTTCCCATGCGCACGCACGGATGGACCGTGTCCACTTTTGTTGCGACCAATGCGCGAACACCGCGCTCGGTATCTTGCCCCACGAACTATTATAGCGTACAGCGCACTCGCAAAAAGTATTCTGCAAATGCGTGTGCGTGTTAGTCGAATGGCAAGGTGAGCAAAACACACACATTTATTTACGCACATGTCCAGAAGCAATTGTCAATAAGTACCAGACGCTTGCTTGCTTGAGTGCCTGTTCGGCTTGCGAACTTCACAAGCCACAAGGTCTCCCCTTCCCCTCACTGAAGCAAAATGATGAACAAAGCAACAGTTGCCGAAGTGTACAACGGGATCCATTTTAAGAGGCTACCTAAAAGCCTTTTTATATCAATAGAAAACGAATACACACGTAAACTTGTATTCTATCTATCCTTGATGTAGTGCATACGTGGGTATCACAACCCTTTTTCATTCCAGTGGGGAGTCATGCTGGACAAGATTCGCTCGCTCCTGCGTGTTCGATCGTTGGACACTCACTCACTCTGACGTATTTGATTTTAATTGCGATCATGCAAAATGATAGCGGACGCTGCTGTCTCCGCCGCAGATGATCGCTCGCTCGCTCCCCTTCTCACTATCCTATCCGCACGCTTGCTGCCACAACTGCTTTTGCGCTTCGCGTGCAGCTCAACACGGCTGTCCAAACTACCATAACGACGTGAGCTCAGCGCTCAGTCCCAGAAAGCCGCAAAAGTCGGGCATTGCAGCATCTCTACGTCCGGCCGTTATCGCAGTTGGAAATCTTGGTGTTGTGCTGGAGTGCCACGGTCGGGCTAAACAGACGAATCATCAGGGGCGAGACGCGAAGACGCGAAAATGGTCGCTGCGTTACGCGTGTCCGTCGTGGCGCTGGCGCCGTCCGTGGTGATGGTCGCCGGTCAGGAGTCCGTCACCGCCACCAGCACTTACAGTAGCTCTTCGCCAACAAGCAGCTCCCGAGTCCTACGACAACCGTCTCCAGCAGGATCACCCGTGAAAGGCGGCAAAGCAGGCTCGAGTTTCATGGCCAGGTGCGCGCGTCGCAAACAGCTGCTCGTGTACTTTGGCATCGGCGCGTACATCGTCTGCCTCGGGCTCTGGTGGGTCTACGCGCGCGTTGGGGTATTGCCACAGGAGTCCGGCAACTGGCTCGCAATGCACGGCAAGCGGCTCATCCGATCGCCCACGACCAGCAGTGGTGACGGTGCTGGTACAGGTGCAGCAGCAGATACAACAGCAGCGCTTGCAGTCGAATCAGCATTATCAGTAAACGACACCGGCGCATTACCGCCCAAGCTCATATGCGTGGGCTGGCGCCAGACCGGCGGCTGCGACCCGAACGGCCCGCGCGAGGCCGCGAACGACCTGCCGTGCGACAAACCCGTGCTCGCCGGCGCTTCGGGCTACTGTCTGCTGAGGGACGAGCGCACGGGCCAAGAGGTGCGCGCCATGGAACTCCGGTGCAAGGGGCTCCGAGAGAACTGGACGTTCAAGTGCAACGACGCGGTCGAGTTCGCAAACTTCAAAGCCACGGTGAACACCATGACGGTCAAGTTGCAAGCCAAGCGAGTACAAGCGCCAGTACAAGACAAGCAAGTTCAAGCGCAAGACAACAATGGCATCATCATGGTGATGTACCCCAAGCTGCTCGTGAGCGTGTACGCGACGATCCGCATGCTGCGCGCGCTCAACTGCTCGCTGCCGATCGAGTTGTGGTTCCTCGAGAGCGAGATGAACGCCGTGAGCGTCACCAGCAGCAAGATTCTCGCGTCTCTGACCAAGGACCACGGCCTCGTCACTCTTCACGGCATCTCCGAGTCCCAGATCGCCGGCTTCAACTCTAAAGTGTACGCGATCGCGTACACGAATCTAACGAACGTGCTCTTTTTGGACGCGGACAACGTGCCCGTGAGAGACCCAACGTACTTGTTCGATCTCCAGGAGTTCAAGGAGAACGGCGCGATGTTCTGGCCTGACTTCTGGCACCCGCGCAACACGATCTTCGGCATCCAGCACGAGTCGATCCTCTGGGAGCTCGTGGACCTGCCGTTCGTGGACATGATGGAGCAGGAAAGCGGCCAGCTGGTGATCAGTCGCTCCAGAAGCGCCGCCGCCTTACAGATCCTGCAGCTCTTTGCGTTCCACGCCCCGAGCCTCTTTGAGAAGTACAAGCTCGTACACGGCGACAAGGACTTGTTCCGCCTCGCGTGGCTCAAGACCAACTCGAGCTTCCACTTCGTCGAGTACCCGCCGGGCTCCCTGGGCAGAACGAGTGCAAACGGCGTGTTCTGCGGCATGACCATGGTGCAGTTCGACCCCAGAGGCGACATGCTCTTCCTGCACCGCAACGCCAAGAAGCTTATGGGCGAGACCAAGACCGCGAGACCGGAGCAGGGTGACGAGGTGCGCGTGTGGCACCAGCTGCAGACCTTTGAGCCAAATATTAGTGGCAGCAACAGCAACAGCGCAGTGGAGCGCTACGCGGCCGTGAAGGAGCACTTCCACATCGGCATCTACAGCGGCGGTGCCGCGTTTCCCGAGACCGGCATGTGCTATGGCGAGAAGCGCGAGAAGAAGTCTGAGTTCTTCAAAATGGTCGACTGGGCAACGCTGGGGCCGCTCAAAGATCTCGAGCCAACGCTGCTCCAGTTTGTTAAAGAGGCAACGGAGCTCCTCAGATAAGTGAGACCAAGGTAAGTTGATAGGTGCCCAGGCAGACAGGGACCACCCAATAGACATAGCCACACATCGAATACTGGTTCACGAAACAACAACAAACACTCTAATACCATTTGTAAATTATCACTCCATGAGTACTTACTAACTACACCATCGGGCCGCCATCTCGTAGCACTGCCTCCTTAATCTTCGCGGCGCGCACCATCTCGGTGGCCTCGACCGCGTGCGCTCGGATCTGGGTCTCCAGGTCCGCGAACGGCAGTTTGGCGAACTCAAACACGTTGAAGTGCGGCGTCGCGAGCGAGCGCTTGCCGTAGCACCACTGGCCCACGGGGAAATCCGGCGCGCCTTCAAAGATGTCAATCACAAAGTCCGCGCGCTTCGACGTGGGCTTGAAGAGCAGCATGTGCGACCACACGGCTGGGTCCTCGGCCTCCATGGACTTCTTGAGCTTGAGCACCGACGAAATGACCGAGGGATTCATGTCCTTGTCGTAGTTGAACTTGCGGCCCGTGAGCTTCTTGGCGTTGCGGTGCAGGAAGACCACGTCACCCTTGGGGTCCCGTTGCACCATGGTCATGCCGCAAAAGGTCTTGTTCTGGAGCTTGCCCGCGACCCCCGGAGGGTGCTGGACGAAGTGGAAGCTCGAGTTGGTCTTGAGCCACGCGAGGCGGAACAGGTCCTTGTCGCCGTGCGCGAGCCGGAACTTCTCAAAGTGATTGGGCCGGTGGAACGTGTAGAACTGCATGAGCTCGAGCGCCACGGCGTTCTTCTTCTTGTTGAGCAGCAGCTGGCCGCTCTCCTGCTCGAACATGTCGACAAAGTCCATGTCAACGAGCTGCCAGAGCAGTGAGTTCTTGTGGATGTTGAAGATCGTGTGCTCCGGGTGCCAGAAGTCGGGCCAGAAGACCGCGCCTTGCTCCTTGAACTCGCGCAGCTCGAAGAGGTACGTCGGGTCCTTCACAGGGAAATTGTCGGCGTCGAGAAACAGCAAATTGTCGAAGCGCGAGTTGCGGATCGCCGAGATCTTGGTCGCGAAGCCCGTCGCGCGCTGGTCCTCGATCGACCGGAACGCCACGGGCCCGTATTGCTGCTCGATGACCTTGAGCGTCGGGTGGTCAAGACTCAGCTCGTCCGTGCGGTACCAGAACTCGATCGGCAGCACACAGTTTTGGGACCGCAGCGTGCGCACGATCGCAAACGCGCTTGGGATGAGCTTGGGGTAAATCACGATCAGGATGCCGTTCATCTCGACAGCAGCAGGGGCGCTACTGGCTTGGGCCTTCTCTGTCTGAGCCTTTGCGACGGCTGCCTGCGTGACGTTGTTCGCGAGCACGGCAAAGTTGGAAAAGTCCCAGGACTCGAAGCACCGGAAGCGCGACTGCGGGTGCACACTGTCGCACTGGCGCGTCATGACGCGGAACCGCTCGCCCGAGTCGCGGTCCTCCACCTCGCAATACCCGGACTGCGCGGGGTCCACGAAGCGCACGCAGGAGCGGTCCGCCGCGGGTTTGCGCTTGCCATCCGGGTCGCAGTTCTCCGTCGCGCGCCACCCGATGCACTTGAGTCGGCGGCGCGTGGTCTCGCCGCGCGGCATGTGCTTGACCGTGAGCGCGTGGGCTTGCGCTTCCTCGAACGCGATGACGTCCTTCGGGTCCAGCGTCTGTCCGAACTGTTCTTCCTCGCGCGCCGCGTGGTCGAGCGCCTGTAGAATGGTTGCCTGATGAGCTGTGAGCGCCGCACCCTGTGCGAGACGCGCGTGGAACGCTTCTTTCGGACTCATCGCCTTCAACGGCTTGGTCGTGGCTTGTGCGGGTGTTGGCTGCTGCTGGAGGTCAGGCAGGAACCTGTACGGTGGGACTGGTGGCTTGGTCGTCGCGGTCTCGCCTCCAGTGGCAGCCGTAACAAGCGGAGCTTTAGCGTCGTGGGGCGCTTCTAATGGATCTGCATTTGGTTTAGCATCGTCGTTCACTTCCTGGCGCATGCGGTGCGTAGTCACAGGCTCCTCAAAGCCCTGAGGATGAAGCTGCGCCTGCATTCGCTGCCGCTTCTCAACCTCCAGCGCCATGCGACCCTCACGCGCGATCAGCTCCTGCGGGGACAGCTGGATCAGCTGCGCGCTCTCCTTCGCGCCCTCGACCACACTGTTTGCGATACTCGTGGTCGTTGGCACCAGCGTGGTCGTCATGCTGCTCCACATGCCCGAGTACCAGACCATGGCGACGTAGAACACGCCGCAGCCGCAGATGAAGCGCCGCAGCTGGCTCGACAGGCGTTGCGTGCTGCGGACGCTCGCGTTGCTGATGCTGCGTGGGTACGGCAGCGGGGAGGATGACGAAGTGCCGGTCGAGGGCAAGAAGCTGCCGCCATTGGCCTTGCCATGCGTACCAGTACTGGTGGTGAGATTGGCGAGCGCAATGCGACTCTGCGGACGCGTGCGTGGCGCTGGCGCCGCCACCACCACGGGGATCGGAGCGCTCTCGCGCGCAGACGCCGCCATGGTACTCGCTCGTCGCTCTTCTTCTTCTGTTGTGTGGGTGAAGCTGGTCAGCTTGCGATGAGCTGAGCGGAGCAGAGTGAGCTTGTGGGTGGAGCCAGCGAGGGCGATGGCGCTGTCGCCCTTCAGTCTTGCGGTGGCATTCCTCTTCGTCTGCGTCACCCAGCTGAGCCCTTCGAAAATGATTCGTTGGAGCTGACAATCCACCTTGTATAATAGGTCTGTACATAAAATTGTATTGAAAAGGCATGAAATTGATCCTAACATACTTGAAGCAATGTTTATAAAGGGTTTGAAGGAGGAGATGAAATTAATGATAAGGCATTTGTGGACTCTGCTTGTCAAGAAGGTGTACCCAATCAGTAAACCAGTATATTTATTGACGCAACTGGCTTAGTACGGACTCGATGGTACTGATTTAGAAGTGGGTTGGGCATTTGGAACAGAGGCTGATTCGTTTCTGCCCAAAACCTTAGGACAGGCCAATCAGCCTTGTACATTAAATATTTGTGTGTATAGAGGCTAATTATACCAATTAATCGCGTCAATCGTGTAGCATACGTATGGTTATCATTTACAAAGATGGAAAAAGCACGATTCGCGCACCCGTTCTGAACCATCTGGTTGTCGGGAAGTACCTGATTTGATACAGAAAAAGACGCTTTTCAAAAAGCAAAAAAGTAATTTCGCCCAAGTTGTAATCGGAATAATAACTTATACCAGTATTGCATGCACATGTGTTTGACACACGAGGCTTGCGTTGATGGAACTCAAACAGCCAAGGCGTGCGTGACGCGTACGTCTTGGATCTCAAACAACCAAGGCATGACTCTTTGAACCGAGAACCTCCGAGTGCCAAGCGACTTGTACACGACACAGCAATTCTCACGCTCGCCGCATCAACTTGCTGTATCCACAACGTGTCGATGAATGCCTGGATCTTCTGCTTCTGGTTAACTGGAGTTCTCGGTACCTTGCTCGCGAGAAGGCAGACACCGCGCGTCGTCTTTCTTGTTGCACCACATACGAAGCTTTGCAGAATCAGAATCTACTCAAACAAAACAAACAAGTCAGGGTGTCTTTCTCTCCCATGCTGCAGTCGTGTGCCATTGGAGCTACTTCCTTCCTTTCATGGTGCACTCAATGTAAATGTTGCGAACCCTTTTCTTTTTAATATAAACTCAACTCGCTCACCTTTGCGGTTTGCCTTCTTCACTGTTCTTGGTTTTCTCCTCTGTACCCACTGAGCTGAGTCTTCTTTCGCCATTTGTTGTTGTCACTCTTGATTTTCTTTTGCTTTGTTTTCTGGTGGCGGCTGATCGGCATTTTCTGAATTCCAATTGTACATTCTTCCCTATAGCCTTTCAAAATATATAATTGCACTTGTGTCTTCATTTCTTGCTTCTCGAGCTTCTCACTGAGTCTTCAACGCCTTCAGCACGATTCGTCTTCAACCACTACTGTCTTGTGTTCTTACTGACCGTGGATGTGCTCGACATGGTTCACCAAGATGATTGGATCTGGAGACGAGAAGTTGCAAAACGGACACCGCTCGTGGTCTGGAGTATGGTGAGTGAACTGCTGGTTGTTCATCACGGGCATGCCAAAGTTGCCATCCATTACAGGGATGGGGCCGCCAGCGCCGCCAGCGCCGCCGCCGTGCATGTTCTCCACGTGGTTCACCATCACGACAGGGTCTTGGTTCACAAACGGACAGTACGGACAACCACCCTGTCGAGGAGGAGCAGCTCCGACCGCGTGGTGCATACCACCAGCAGGAGTATTGTGTGCGTAGTACTGCTGGCCGTGGCCTCCGCCAATCTGACCCATAATCACAGGAGGACCAGCTCCTGCTGGGTACCCACCAGCGATTGGCGTTCTGAACGATGCACGTCGACGGGCTCGTCGTGTGTTGCAGCGCACGATCGACGCGATGATCACCAAGAGCACGAGCGCGCCAACGGCGATTCCTCCGATCATCCACGGCGTCCACACTGAGTCGGTCGCAGCAGTAGTATTGCTTGTTGTTCCTCCAGAGGTGGAGCCAATGCCACTGGACGACGCGACGAACGCAAACGCCTGTGTCTTCGCAGACAGCACACTTCGTCCGTAAATCACAGCTTCGACAATGATCTCTCCGTTCGCACCAATCAAATCAGCACTGTTGGCTTCACTCGTGGCGGCTGCAAGGAGCTGGTCGTACGTGACTTGCACCATTTCCACATTGTTCTTCTCATCGCGACCGGTCGTGTTGCTGGCTGTGAGCGGAGAAAACTTCTTCGTCGTGTTGCGGATCTGCACAGTCAGATCCAAGTCATGCTGGAGAGCCGTCGCCGCGCGAATGGAGCCAGCAGGATCTGTCCACACCAGAGTTGCGCGCAGGTCCACGCCACGAGGCACCGTGAACGAGATTTTCACTTCCTTCTCGTGCTCGACACTCAGCTCGCTGCCTTCGGTCGAGTTCGGCAAGAAGTAGAGCGACGGCACACCGCTGGTAGACCCGAACTCAGCGATATTTGACATGTTCGGCTTCCCGTAACCTTGATACATATCCGGGTACGTCACACTCCACGCTCTCCGTTCGATGCCAGCGCACGAAATCGCACCAGACTCGAATGCAGCAAGCCGCTTCTTCAGCGATTCACCACTGTGGATAATCAGCGCCTTGAGCAACGCAGCGGGGATCTTCTTCATGCCATAATCAGCATTCTTCTGCCCAGCTTTCCACCACCCGTCACGGAGCCACTCGTACAGCAGCACAGCCATTCCAGTCACAACTGGTGTTGCCTGCGACGTCCCTTGCAAATCGCATGTCTCCGCCGATTTCGTGGTCGAGCCTGGAGCCTCTGACTTGCTCGACGTGATGATCATACCTGGAGCCACGACATCAGGCTTCATGCGTCCATCTGTGGTTGGACCCGCCGACGAGAACGACGCGACCGAGTACTGGTTAAAGATATCAGGACAAGGGTAGTCCTTGAACGACGCAGCAGCATTCAGAGACGCGCCGACCGAGATGACATTCTTCGCGCCGGAGGGAGACGAAATCGTTCCTTGCCCATTCGCCGAATTTTCGCCACTGTTCCCCGCCGCGACAATCACGAGAATGTCGGGATTCGCGTAAATAAAGGCATCCAAGTCTCGTGCTTGCGAACTGTAGTCCGAACCAGGTGTGCCCCACGAGAAAGAAAAGATCTTTGCGCCGACATCCATCTGCGACTTCAGCAAATCGCCAGCGTCGGCTGGAGTCGCGAGCTGCACAGCGCAGCCAGACTGACCGATGCACGAGGACGCTTGCGCTCCAATGTCCATGAACGCGATCTTCGCAGCCTCAGCAATCCCGAGATTCTTGTTCTTGCCGCTGAACGAACTGCCAGCCAGGATGCCCGCAACGTGAGTGCCGTGACCGCACGTGATATCCGCAGACTCGTCGTATCTGTTCGCCCAGGCGTTGTAGAAAATCACTTTTCTCGCTGACGTGTCGACTACGTTGTACATCTTGCGCGAGTCCTGGTCGAACTGATCGTGGTCGATGTACAGACCAGAGTCTGTGATCCCGACGATGACATCGTTCCCCAGAATGCCCTGACTCTTCACGCCATCGACGCCAACGAGGCTCTGCGCGTAGTCGTCCAGACGACGGTGGGCGTCCTCGTGGTGCATGCCCATCGCCTTGCCGTAAACAGTTCCTCGAATCGTGAACTGGCTGGCCGAGGTCTTGACGTCCACCCACTCTACTTCCGAGTCAGATAGCACAAGCGCAACCGTGTGCGACCAGGTCTCCAGTTCATCCAGTGCCTTGGTGTACACAGAGCGAGCACGGTGCTCGGCTTCAGAAGGCAGTTCAAACACGTTCACAATGCCGTTGATCTTCTTGAAACTGGTCTGCAGACGGTTGAACACCTTCTGCTGGTCGCTTCCTTTCACGAGTTGAATCTCCAGCGCAGGCGCTTCCTTCATCGCCTGCATGCTCAGCTGACTCGCGCTTCGTGCAAATGGCATGAGCTTGAGGAGCGCTGGCAGCTCCAGCACGCTGGTGACACAGTCCAACGCATTGATGCGCTCAGCGATCGACGAGTTGACGTGCACGAGCATGATGGTAGAGCTCGATGTAGACTGGTCCTGTCGACTCAGGAACGGCGTCATGGACTCGTCCTCGTTCGTCCAGATCGTCTTGATCGCTTCCACGCACTGGCGCTGGTCCATGTTGTTCGCCTGCAGCTTGATCAGCATCGGCTTCTTCTCCTCTTCCTCCAGAGCCTGAGCGTTTGTCACCGAGTTCGTGAACAACGCCGTCACCGACTCAACGCTGGTCTCGTCGACGGTCGGCAGGAACTTCTGCTGCAAAAACTCCAACTGGCACGCGTCGTACGTCGCGTTCGCGCTCGTCACCATCGCGTCAAATGCTTTGAAGAACGCGTCGTGGAAACCTGTAAACACGCTACGCAGCTCCTCTTTGCTGCTCATCTCGAACGCCAGCGTCGTCGAGGACTGCGCCACACTCTGGCACGACATGAAGTTGATGCTCTCCACGATCTTGTCATCACCGTCGTCACTGGCGCTTCCTGTTGTCGACGACTGGCTCACCGCCGCAGCTTGAACCTCGCTCCCCTCCGCCACACTCTCTTCTGCACTCTCAAGCCCGCGCGTCTCTGGTTCTTCGTCTCCTACACCTCGCGCAGCGAGCAGCCGCCTTCGCACCACGGGGTCGACGCTCCACACGCCCTCGCTACACACGCGCAGGTCGCACTGGGACTCGCTCGCGCGGCGCTTGAACACGTGCGCCATATGGGTCTTCTTGCAGTGGTACGCGCAGAACGCCTCGATGCTCTCGAACGCCAGCCCCTTGGCATCCACAATTGAAGAAGCCGAAGACGTCGGCTGTTGTTGTTGTTGCTGATCTGGCGCCGTCGTCGCATCGCTGCCTGTAAGCGCCATCACCACCAGCACTGCAGACGCAATGATCGAAGAGCGGCGTATATCGCTCCGCCGCGCTCTTCTCGGGGTCTCGCGCGCCATCTCCGCAAGTTACGCGCTTGCTTGCTTGTCTGTGGGCTTCCTGGCGTGTTGCTGAATGCTGTCTTCTTTGCTGTTGCATGTTACTGTAATTGGCATAGCGGATAATGAGGTGGAAGTATACATTCAAAGTATACATCTTGTGAGAGACAGCTTGCAGCAGCAAATTCAAGCAGGCGCTCCCAGTCATCATGTCACTGATGTGTTGGTGGGACCGTTTCGGGGTCAGACCCCTTTTAAGGGATTATCACACCTTATAAAGGGTAAAATTGTACCAGTGTCAGACGGTGCTTCACATCAACGTTGCAGAGTGGGAGAAATATTATGTATGAATTTAGCCATGGACACTAATACAAGAAACCCAAGCCAATCGTATGGACATTTTGCACAGAGATTAGCTCGGACGGTAATGTGCACTATGGTGGACGGATTGTATTTGCTTGCAGGATCATTCAACTATTCTTTCAGTGGTGTGATGGAGAACCACGAGCATGTGGCAGTACACAAGGGAGGAAAGATAACGCAAGACTTCCACGACTACTTCAAGTTGCTCTGGGCTCAGGGAGAAGCAAGACTCCAGATGCAGCAGATATGGCTGCTCAATTCGTGACCGCCCAGTCTCAACGTTGATGCGGCGGGTTTCTCTCTTTTGTTCGTGCATTGGCTTGAAAAATACATTGTAATTTCAATTGTGCGATTGGAGTCCAGTTTAATTTTTTTGTATGGACGTCTTCTACAGATACAGTTGCCAACATGACACACACAACACAAAGCATCCGGAGTATACACACAGTACACACTTTTTGACTTTTTTCGCTGATTGCTCGCTCGAAAAGTTTCGATGCCAAGCCAAGGCACCAACACAAGACGAGAGAACCAAAGGGCGTTGGACACACTCGCGATGAGAGGAAAGCGATCTTCATGGCAGGTGCGCACAGCACAACTGTAATCCATCGGCACTTCAATGCGGGTGTGATTGCTGCCACATACATGTACTGTTGTGGGCTCATGCAGGTGTCTTCGAAAGCGAAAGCAAAAGCGAGAGAGAGAGAGAGAGAGGGTAGGACTGTTCAGTACCTGTTTGGTGCAATACGGAACGCGTATCGTGTGTGGCGTGTGAGTGAAGCGGTCATTTGCATTTGCATCCTTATGTGATTAACAGATCAAGTGGGTTCATGGGTGCACAATTGATTCTCACAGCAGCTGCTCAAGTGATTTGTCTGATGTTCCGCGGTGAGCCAACCTGTAAGGTGACCCCACAATCGTCAAGCCAGCCTGCAAGCCATCAATCAACTCAACAGACCTCTCAGTTCGGTCAGTGAATCGCGCCATTGTCTGTGATAGCCACTTTGCACATTTTTACAGTGCGATGGCTCTCTGATTCATAGACATGAAACATAAATGAAGAAGACGCCAATCTTCACTTCAGTACTCGTAGTTCAGCGAGAGTGCGCAATTGTAATTGCCCACGAACTGCGATGCCAGTGCAGTATCCAGTCCGATCCCGCCAGCTCTCTCTTCGTCATAATCATCATCAACGCGTCTCTTCCATCATTCATCACGAGCGAGCACGCGACACCCCCAATGTTCACCAGACGAATCAGACACCCCAGCATCACTCACCAGACGTGACTCAAACGGATGAACGATACAGTGCGCATGCGGTTGCTGCTTGATAATTACGGTGCTGCGAGTTAGCGGCGGCCTTTCTAGCTAGTACTTCTTCTTGGCTTTCTTGCTCGCGCGCTTGACGCTCTTGGCTTTCTTCGCGCTCTTCTTGATCGGACCGCGCTTGGTGCGCTTCACAGCGGTCTCTTGCGTCCAGACCTTGCCCCGGTAGAGCAGTGCGAGCGCCGGGATCAGTGCCCACGAGAGCATTTGTGCCACGAAGTCTCTGTTGTCAACTGCTGCGGTCTCCTCACTGTCGACGCTATTCAGCTTGTGCGCGAGACACTGTCGCTGCCACGCACGCGAAGCCTCTTGTTGCTGCCCCGCCGCATCGACTGACGATGCAGAGACGTCATCCCCTTCGTTGGCAAAGAGCGTCATGCCATCAGTGAGGCGTCCGATGAACGCCTGTGGTGTGAACTCCTCGGTGAGCCCCTCTCTGCGCGTCCACTTGGCCATGAGGAAGTCTCGCCACGCCACCGCATGTTTCTGCTTGTTGTTGTCACCATTGTCTTCTTGACCGCCGTGCATCATCAGCACCGCGCCGTCGAAAGCCGCGCGCTCGACCTTGTATAGAAAGAGAAACACCGACTTGGTCGAATCGAGCAGCTTACTGCTGCCGCCGCGCTGGTGCTGCTGGAAATGCGCGCGTTGGCCGTTCAGCGGGTCCAGGAAAGTGTCCAGCACTGGCAGCGTCGCGTCATCCAGCACCTGCACGTTCTCCATGATGAACAGTGTGCGCTCGGGACACGCGGCGAGCGACTTCGCCAACGCAGCGCGCAGCACCTGCTTGACATCGTGATTCGTCGACGCGAGCAGCTCCTGCGGGATCAGCTGTGCAAAGTCCAGCACCTGGACGCTCTGGCACGAGGCGAGTGTCTCGCCAAACAGCGAGGACGTGATAGCGCCGGCGAGCGTGTCGAGCGCCTTGGACGAGTTCGAAAACGCCACGAGCGCGAGCGGATACTGGCGGTCGTATCTGTTGAGCATGAGCACACAAGACCCACGGTTAGCAACTACCAGCCACTCAGTGTGCGCAGTAAGTCTCTCTCTCTCTCGCTACAGTGACTCACTCGTTGATCATGAAGCGGTCTTTCACCACCTCCAACGCGACACGATGCAACTGCTCATCCATACACAGCGCTGTGAATACAATAGAGGAAAGCACAACACACTGTAAGTCGAATACAGAATACATACACCATTACATACTATCAAATATACACACCACGTACCGAGTCGCGCGTCCAGGCGATCAAACAGCTCGTCCTGTTTGTAATGCGCGCACCCCTGCGCGTCCACCACCGCCGCTGGCAGCACCAGCAGCGCCAAACACAGTAGCGCACTCAGCAGCAGCAGCATAGCGGATGGTGAAGACGACGACGACGACATGCGCAGCGTTGAGGGTCTCCGTCTCCGTCTCACGTGGTGCTCCAGCTCCATTGTTGTTTGTCCCCGTCGCTCGCTTTCTTCTTCGCCCGTTATGTGCGTTGGGCATTCACACTCAAAACTGCGAGGGTGTTCTGTCGAAAATGTCAAAACCAAATCAAAACGGCCCTTGAAACATTTTTAGCAAGACAATTCGGTCAAATTTATCAGCAATGCATATTTTGACGCTTCAACATAATTTTTGATACAAAACAATCTTTACACATTGCTAAGTGATTTTAGCTGAGCGAGAGATTGGGGTAAATCGGAGCTGATAAATCGGAGGTGCTTAAATAGGTTCGTTGTCCGATTATTTTAGTGTATAGGCGAACATCCCTTTTGCTACCAGCCATCACACTGTTGCTCAGCGATTTTTGACTAACTGCTGGTCATCTGGAGGAAATGATGAGGATCGAAATGCTTTAGATACTCCGTCCAACGCGCTGGGAGTATTTCTTCAGGACAGGATGAAATCCAGAGAGTGGCGACTACTTTCAGCCCCATTCGCTCTTCCCGCGTCTGCGTCTGCGTCTCGACGGTCCGACCTCCACAGTGCCGCTGCTACCTCAGATCCCTCTTCTCGACGATCAATTGCCGACAACGACAACAGCAACGGCGGTCGCAGCTCTTCCTCTTCTTCGGGCGCAAACTCTCGCTCCTTTGCTGCCGATTTGTTTGCTCCTAACGCGGTCGAAGCGGCATGTACACCACTCTGTTGCAGCTTCTCACTGCTCGTCGCACGCTCCAGGTCGCCAATCATACTCTCTTCAGCGATCACTGCAGTGCTCATCAGCGACGCCACATCGTACGGGTTGTGGCTCAGGATCCGACTGAACGCGTCCACCATGTTTACATTCACGTCGAGCCGCGACACGTGCTGGTCGCTATTCACGTAAAACATCATCTCGGTGCTCGTGATGATCTCCTTCCCCACGAGCTTCGCGACCAGCGCTTCATTCGCGAGCGCCAACAGAAACACTGCGGCGATCGTGTCTCTCGAGAGCCTCCCGTGGTTATTCACTATACAGCGCACCACGCAGCAGCTTTCGTCGCCTTCGTCTTCATCGCCATTGCTCAAGACGACGCTGATCGCGATCAGGTCGATAAGTCGGATCTGGAAGAGCTCAGTGTACAATCGCCACTGCTCAAAGAACATGTCGATGCCGAACGGTGTCATACCCAGATGCAGGTCGTGGTCCATACACGCGTCTATAAAGTCCATGTGTGCAGGCTTGCGCATGTCCAGACCGTGTCGGTAAATCTGGAAATACTGGCGGATCAGCTTGGTGCTCGAGCCGTTCGGCCCGCTCCGTGTCGCCAGGCGCTTCGCCTCCACGAACTGGCGCTGCATGGTCAGCGTGTGGATCTCCTGCTTGAGGCTGTTCACGTCGAGCGTGAGGTTGTAGAGCTTCGAGTCCCGCGCGAGCCGGATGGTGTCGTCTGCGAGCTCGCGCGGCGTCTTCTTGCGGATGCGCTTACGCTTCGCGAACGTCAGGGTCGTCGCAACAGGGGCCGAGGCAGCGGCAGCAGACGCGGGCTTCGGATCGCTCTTTCTGGCTGCTCTGGCGGCGCTTGTGGCGGCGTTGGCATGGCGCGCAAACTTCGACGGCGTCGCCATGGCGCTCGTCGCTCTCAGCTGAAGTTCGTGCAGTGAAACAGCAAATCAGCTCAAACAAAAAGGCGAGATCTTAAAAGGACCTCTCCCTAACACTGAGATGATTCGTGTAAATCGTACATTTTCCAGATCGTGATGATGTTTATTGGTCAAAAAGGAAAAGGGTACACTCCTCAAAATGCCTTCAAACAACATCGCATTACCCAGCCCCGCCCGCCTCAGCTTTCTCGCATCGATAACACCAAACGAGAAGATCGCAGGATTTTTGATATTGATTGATCCTTTTCCAGCAGCGGTCGCCGCTTTCCATCACTTGTGGACCCATCACCACCACCATCGTCACCAGTTCCAATGACTCGTGGAACTAAGAACAGCGAAGGATCCATCAAGCTGCCAATGAGGGCAAGGGGTTCCTTCACACCTGAACATCGAAGATTCAATGTGTTGGGTCTAAACACACACACACACCTGTCACTTGACTATGCACTCTCTCTCTTTCTTTGACTGACACGCCTAGAAACATTGACAAACACCAAAAGTGACGCACTCACTCCCACTGTCTCTCACGACTCAGGACAGCAAATAGCTGAGCAAATACCGATTCGACGGTGGCGACGGCTGTGAAAGTGGCAACTCGCCATCACCTACTTGCCGCTCTACTTCTGCTTCAAGCGTCTCGACGTCTTGGTCGAGCGACATCCCCGCCGAGTCCAGTGTCAGGTTGTCCAGGAGCTCTTCGATGTGCTCCAGGTCACCGAGTAGACTGTTTTCCTGGATCGCCGCGTTGCTCATCAGCGCCGCGAGCTCGAACGGATTGTGGTCCAGCAGCTCGCTGAAGCCCGCGAGGATGTCCGAGTCCACGTCCATGCACGTCATCAGGCGGTCGCGAAAGTAGAACAGGATTTTGACAGGAAAGTGTAGCTCTCGGCCGACCAGCTTCGCGACCAGCGCCTCGTTCGCGAGTGCCGCGGGGAAGAGCTTGACAAGCGTCGTGCGCGAGATGCGGCCGTAGAACATACAGAGCGTCTGCACGACGCAGCTCTCGTGGTCGCTCACGAGGATCATCATGGCGCCGAGCGTGAACCCGTGCGAGTTGAACAACTCGTTGTAGCGCACAAACTGCGTAAAGACCATCTCGATGCCAAAGTTCATCGTGCCGACCCTGAAGCCCGGGTCCGTCACGGCCTGGATGAACACGAGCAGCTTGCGGTTGCCCGGCTCGAAGCCGCTGCACACGATGAAGAACTCGCGCGCGGTCTTGAGCGCCGAGTCCGTGCCGTCGAGCGTGGTGAGGAAGCGCTGCGTCGCCAGCAGCGAGCTCTGCACGATAAGGTCGCGCATGTGCTGCTTGAGGTCGTTCACGTCCAGCACGAGGTTGTAGAGCCGCGAGTCGCTGCTCTGCTTCTGCCTGGCGTTCACCAGCTGCTTGGGTGTGAGGCAGCGCACGCGCTTGCGCTTGCGGTTGGTCGCCACGGCCACTGCGGTAATGGCGGAGGTGGTCGCAGAGCCACCGCTGCTGCGCTAGGGGGCCGATGCCAGGCAGGGCGAGTGCGCGAGTGGACGGCTGAAGCATGCGCGCCTGTGTGCATGCGTATGTGTGTCTCTTTCCTAGCTCAGCACGTCTATTTAGAAGTGACGATTTTCTTCTATTTTTTGAATTAATTGGCTGATTTGTCGAAGTGACCAAGAAACACGGCGAGGAGGGGCGGATGTACTCACGAGAAGCTTGTCCTCGAACCGGATTGCATTGTACAATTCTCTTTGCTCGGTCCGTGTCCACAGAGGTGTTGTCCTAACTGTATCGTGCATGCAGCCTTGGATCAGTCGTTCGCCCGGCAACTCCCTGCCTGCATTTACATACGGGCTCAGCTGTGAAGCAAGTGGGCAACAAGAGGACGTTTGAGAGGGACACTCACCTTTGACAGGAGGCGTTTTGATTTGAGATCCGCTGTTCCACGCGGTGTTGTAGTCTGGAACAACCCGCGCAGTCACACCATGCTTGTGTGCAGCAATTACGACCTGTGCAAGCTGCTAGATAAACATTGCATCATACAGTTAGGTAAGGACAGAGAGGACAAATGCGGGGAGGACAGAGGATATACCTCTGGATGTGTCAATATATACATGCATATATTTAGGTGGTCGAAACACGCGATTCCCAAAGGCGCGCGTTATACCGATTTGCTCAATTTTGCTAAACGTCTCGAAGGTGATGATATTATTTGGTACATTCATCACCTGGTGACGTCACGACCAAAGCTCCATCCAACTTAGTTTAGTTAAGAGGTAGACAGGCATATCACGCTGATTGGATGGATTAAACATACAATTCCACTTGTTTTCTCGTGAGTGATCGCCGCTATCGGCTGTTGAAACAGCGTCTAGTGGTATATTATGGGTCTACCGTGTTTCCCTCAACGCTTTTCAATTCCCCAGCCTGCTCTCTTCACCAACCTTCGTCTGCATAGTCGTTCAAGCATGCAGGTGTGTTCTCACATATCCAGACGCACGTCTATTGTATATAAAAATGTTTCTATGGCTACTCTACGCTACGCTACTCTTCCCTGAGGCCCACGAATATTTAGCAAACACCTCTAGGCTCCACCTGACACCCACCCCTACAACATTGCACTTACTCGCTTATTCAACTCAACTCAGGGTTTCCGCGTGATCTTGGTGAGCATCGCGGCTTCGTGGGCGTACCCGATGATCTGCTCCTCAATGTTGGCGAACGGCAGATCTTCCCACTTGGTCAGGTTGAAGTTCTGAAACGCATAGGGCTCGGCGCCGTAGCACGACTGGAACTCGCGGAAGAGCGGCGCGCTCGACTGGATGCCGATGATGTACTTTTGCTTGATGTCCTCGTAGCTCATCATCGCGGTTGGTGCAGCAGCACCCTCTTCAATCCCCACAGCGACCTCCCCCTTTGGCGTCCTCCAGTTAAACGTCTGCAGGTGGGTCCAGTACGACTCGTCCATCTGATTGATGCGACCGTTGAGCTTCTTCGCATTGCGGTGCAGGAAGAGCACCTCGCCACTTGGGTCGTACTGCACCATCGTCATGCCGCAGAACCTCACTTCGCGCACGATGCCCGCTGCTCCAGGCGGGTACGGGATCATGTAGAAGTCCGTGTTGGACTTGAGCCACGCGAGTCGGAAGAGGTCCTTGTCGCCGTGCGCGAGGATGAGTCGGTCAAAGTGGTTCGGGCGGTGGAACGCGTAGAACTGGAGCACTTCCATGGCGACCGCGCTCTTCCGGCGGTTGATCAGGATCTGCCCGCTCTCCTGCTCAAACATGTCGACGAACTTCATGTCCACAAGCTCCCAGAGCAGCGACAGCTCGTGGATGTTGAAGATCGTGTTCTTCGGATGCCAGAAGTCGGGCCAGAAGATCGCGCTGTTGCGCTGGAATTCCTTCGAGTGGAATAAATACGTCGGGTCCCGCACGGGCACGTTGTCGGCATCCAGGAACAGCACGTTCTCAAAGTCCGAGTTGTAGATCGCATGGATCTTGGTCGTGAAGCCCGTGATCGTCGGGTCCTTGATCATCTTCACGCTCACGGGGCCGTAGTTCTGCTGGATGTTCTGCAGAATGTCGTTCTTCCTCGGGTTGCGCGCCATCTCGGACTCCAGAACCCACAGTTCGATCGGCAGTACGCAGTTGTACGACCGCAGCGCGCGGATCGTCGCGTACGCACTCGTCATGAGCTTCGGGTACACGACGACGACGATCCCGTTGCCGCTTCCTTTCGAGCCCTGGAGTGCGCTCAGCGGCTTCCGTTTCGCCTGTTCCAGGATCTCTTCACTGCGCAGCCCAAAGTTTGCAAAGTCGCCTGCGTTCGTGCATGAGAAGCTCACGTGCTCGCGCACACTGGAGCAGTTAAGCTGCATCACGCGAAAGTGCTCGTTCGTGTCCTTGTCCACCATCTCGCAGTACCCGGAGACGCCGCCGGTGAGCAGCTGGTTGCACGCCTTGTCCTGCTCGGGTTCTCGCGCGCCGTACGGACCGCAGCTACCCGTCTGTTTCCACCCCATGCACTCCATGGTGGGTCGAATGCGCCGCGGCTCGGCTTTGCGGAAGTCTAATGCCTTGATCGCCATGATGGTCTCGTACTCGGTCGCCTCCGCTGCGTACAGTCGCTTGGCCGAGTCAAGAATCGCCTGCAATCGCGCGACTTCGGATTGCGCCGTGTCACGCAGGATCTGGAGCCGCTTGAGCTCCTTCGCGTGGTCGTCCACCGACCACTCAGAGCGATCTTTCTCTGTAAACGGCGCCAACGCTGCGGCGATCACGGCAGCGACGAGCTCATCCTGGTTGGCTTTCACTTGCTTTGAGTCCACCACTTGTTGCGCTTCAGTGGACGCAGCAATCGCGGTTGGGAGAATGCTCGCAACGTCAGCGTTCTGCGGTAGCGCCGCTTGGCCTGCCTGCTGCGCCATTTGCAGCGCTGTGCGGCGCTCTGACTCGGGTTTTTCGGTCGGAAACGATGCTGCAATCACTGGCTTGGGGCGTTTCTCCACGTCTGCTTTCGTATTGGCAGTATCATCCGGAATCGCAGGCTCTTTCGTGATGCCCAAGAGCTGGTTGATCGCCGCGAGCTCCTGGGGTGGCAGTGCCTCATCCTCTATCGTCTGCGGCGCTTTGTTCACATCGACGCTGATGACCGCGCTCCTGGCGCCTTGAGTCGTTGTGCCACCGTCGCTACTCTCGGATCCGAAGAATGCGCAAATTGTGACAATGTACAGCAGCAGTGCAGTCGCGATCCACCACTTGACAGTGCGCGCCATGAGCCACCGGAAGAGCGTGCGCAGCGTCGGCTCATTCTGCGCGCGTCCGAACACACCAACACCACCGCCACTACCGCGCGCGTATGAAGCCGACGGCAGCGACGACGGAGAAGCATAGAGATCGCGCCGCATTCCACCAAGAACAAGCACCTCGCGATGATGACGACGGTGACGATGCTGCTTGGTGCGTGAGACAGTAATAACGCGATAAGTAAGCTGAACGATCGATCGGTCAAGCGGTCAATCTGACGCAAATCGAGTGAATGTCTCTCTCGACGTACCGGTCGCGCACAGTAACGCCGCAAGAGAGACAGAGAGACACCTGGATGGTGGGAGGGGCGGGGCGCGTTCTGTCTGGATCTGGGAGCGCTGCTTCTGGCTGAGTGGGGCCTTGGCGAGTGAGCAGCTCCGCAGTGGGAACGCGACTGGCAAAGCCTCGTCTTCTTTTTCTGCGTTGAGCACTCCCATTTGCTGTCGGTTCAGTCCGACTCGAGTATTTACTTCGAATAGTGGCCCCTCTGTGAACCTCTTATTAAGAATTCCCTTTCTGATATGATCGTGTGGTTTGTGAAAACAAGTATGAGGAATGACCTACGAGAACTGATATTTGCGCATCTCTAAACGAAAAGCGGCTTCATCTGAACGCTTCAGAAATTCTTCTCGTGCCAGGAGGCGCAGTTTTAGGACAGGTGGCCTAAAAATAACGTGCTGCTTACATTGGCCCACATAAACAATCGCATGTCGTGCGTGACTTTCGTCGTTGCAGTCGCACACGACTCACAGTCGGTGGTGCATTCTGTTACGATCTCTACGCTTCTACCACGTCAGCAGCACACATTGCATCTAATGATTTGGGACGCGTCACGTTTCATCGCGGCCGGGATGACGGTGAGGCTCCTCCGTCGTTTCTGCTGCCTGCTGCTGCTGCGTGTCTTCCTCCTCTTTCGGTGGAGTTGATGACACACGCTCCTCCTTTTCGTCAACTACTACTCTTCCATCTTCTTCTTCGTGCGTAGCGACCTCATCTTTGCTTTTTGGAGGTGGAGACGCACCATTGATCACATTCTTGCTCTTCAGCGCTGTCTCGGAGGTTGTCGCCGCTGGGGTTTGCTGCGGAAGAAGAGTGGTGGGGATGGCAGCCACAGCAGCAGTTGGGACGACAGCAGAGGGCACAACGACGACTGGAGTCGACACTGGCTCAAGACCACCACCAGGGAATGACAGTACAACTGCGGCTGGAGGCTGTTGCGGGTGGAGGTCACTCGCAGCCTTTTTGGCGCGGACGTCCCCAGGTGGGGTATTCTCCTGGCTTTCGACGGCAACCACGGAGTCTTCCATGCGATCTTCCATCAGTGCTGGATTGAATTCGTCGTTGTCTGCAACCATTGCTGCTGCTGCTTTCTGCATTTCCTTCTCGATCTCAACTGCATCATCTGCTCCATGATGATCATTGTCGTCGCGGAGGTCGTCGTGGACAGGGAGGTGGCTTGGATCCGTCTTCTGATCTGCTGGGACTCCATCACGCGGCGTACCTGCTGTTGGTTCCTTGTCGTCGTTGTGCTTCGGAGCGCCCGGCATTTCTGTGGAAGGAAGGTCAGTACCTTGACCCTGACGCATCGCCTCTTCTTTTCCCGGCTCTGTAGACTTCGGCTCTCGGTCTACATCAAAGCTGTCGTCCTCCTCAAGCGCATATTTACCCTCATGTTGCTTGTGTTCATTCTCCACTTCCGCAAGCTCATTCGCCGTTGTTTCATTCGTCACTGCTGGTAACACACTGCTGCTTCTTTCAATCACACCGGTGCGATCTGTAGTCGTCGGTGGTGCATCTTGAGGAGGCGTACCCAGAGAGGCAGCTGGTACATCTGGAGCTGCAGTCACTGGGGGCTGTCGCTCAGAGTTCATCGACGGCGCTGGACTTCCACCATCTTCTTTCTTCATCTCACTCTCCTTCTCTACTATCAGTGGTGGCTCAGACGCTATCGTCGCATTCGCCACAGGCTCTCCACCATCAACAGTAGTACCGCCATTCGCCGTATCCACTATCGAGCGCAGGTACTGCTTCGCGGCCGAGTGCATGGGACGCCACTGCGAGAAGATCTTCTGGCGCGTCGCGTCCGAATTGACGGCTTTACCGAATCGGACAATGTCCTCCGCAAAGTAGAGCGTGCTCAGGTACACCAGCACGCACGCCGCGAAGAACGCGCGCAGCTGGGTCGTGCTCATCTTTTTCGACGCTGAAGATGACGGAGAGCCGCCGCCATTGCCACTGCCTCTGCTACCAAAGAACCCGCTACGCCGAACGTACTTGCTGCCGCCGTGCCTTCGCGTCTTGCTACTGCCAATGTGACTTGTAGTGTTGTTGTTCGGGTTTGAACCACTCGTAAGCGCGCCGGCGGATGACTCTGACGACGGCAGGATGTCGATCGTCGTGTAGTAGCGAGTGTTCAATGTGGCGTTTTGCTCGGACGCGCCGCGCGGCTTGCGGTGCAGCGTCGTCATCTAGTCACGTCGACCTGCAGTGTGTGTGGGCGTTGGTTGGTGTGACGAGCGCTGCGTAGGGCGTGGCTTGAGCACAGAGCGTTTTAGCGCGATAGCGGAGCTTTTCTTCTCTGCTGCTTCGATCTGCTTTGCTGTCGTCGCGTGCTTGTTGATAACAATCTGTGTTCAGAGGCAGGATTTGAACTGGGAATCGGATAAAGGAGAATGGGAAATCGAAAGCACAAATAACAAGCAAAGTTTGGCCGGTTAAACAAGTATGTACGACATAATACCGTGTGGAAACCAAAAAAGTATATTGTATTGCATGTTCGGTCTCCACCTTCTTATTCCGCAGAGTTAACCTCATCTCGAATTAATCTTTCGCCTTTTACTAAAGATTACCGTGGTGTTGACTCACTGAAATGCGGCTTCAACCAATTTCTGAACCCTCCCTTGTGGGGGAAACCCTACGTGCTCTCTCCGCCCTCCTCCTCCAATGACTCTATTCTCGTGGCTGTCACGCTCTAGTGCAACGGACGGCTGCGAAAATGGTGGTGCTGTGGCTGACGACGAAGACGACGCCCTAATCGGACTGCGGGCGCAAGGCAGCGTGCAACAGCCCAGCGATCCGACCACCGAAACCGCAGATGACAACCCCTCCCCGAGCACTGTCCCACGTATCTTGTCGCTCTTTGCCCACAATGCAACCAGCTTTGCCTGCCAGTGCTGCGCCTTCGCGGCGCAGGACATGCAGGCACTCCGACGCCACCGCCAGTCGAATCACCGCCGCGGCACCTTCGAGGACCGCTTCTTCGCGCCGTGCGCGTGTGGAGCGTCGTTCAGCGCACGCATTGCCGCCACCAAGCACGCCACTCAATGCCAGACAGTGGCCCCCACGAACCCCGAGCCAGCTGAAGAGTCGGAACCAGTACCATCAAGCGAAACTCGCGCTGATGTAGCGACGGTCACCGTCCGCACACCGGCGCAAGTATTCGCACCCGTTCTCCCCAACCCCCATGAGGCCGCCCCCTCGACGAGCCCATGGAACCGCAAGACCCTCCGACTACGAGTACCAGGATGGCAAGCGCCGCCGCCTCAACGCCATCAGTACCGTATCCGTCATGGACATCGACACGTCACCGACCCGCCCAAGCTCTCCCGTCACCCAGTTCCTCTCCGACCTGATCGCATCGGCTGCGGCGACACGAGTTCCTGTACCAGACGTCCCGACGACTGACAGTAGTGACCGTGCTGCCGATCGACCACCAGACACTCCACCGCGTGCGTCGCGAAGAACATGGTCGCATGAAGTACTTTTGGAAGGATTAATTTTGATCTTTGTGAACTACCAGCTTTGGTGAGTATTCAACCTGCCAGATTAAAAGAGGTATTTACAGCACACAGTATGAGTAGTTTATCAGAGGTTGCTTTGTGTGCGATCTCATTAGACTGGTAGTGCCTCAGCTCGTGGCCGCCTTCCTGTTATTCATCGATCATCACGATAATTTGTTGATAATTTGTTGCGATCAGAGCCACACTGGAGTTTCTGGACATCATAACTGAGCAGTCCAATGTCGACCTGTCACCGGCTTTAAACAACTACATCTACATTACAACTGCTAAGACCAGCACATCGAAATGCATTTAATAACTACGGTGACGGACTGGTGATGAAGGCACACACTGTCACAGCATAATTCGCTGAGAAATTGGTCGCGCGTCCCGACGAAGGGGCTGATGACTGGAAGGGTTGGTGAGGGCTATCTCCCGGTACTCGCGTCTATGCAATACAGATCGGTTCACCTGCGATGCAAGCAACCACCAGAGAGTCAGGACGCGGTAGACGCTCTGCAGTTTTACCTGCGGTACTAGCAATCACCAGAGAGTCAAGACGCGCTAGACACGACCACCACGGACGACGATTACAACAAAAGACCGCCACCTCAAGCAGCCATTCAACGCATGCCGTAGCGGAAACTGTTAGACGAATGAAACGACTGTATCTATAAGATGACGGCGCTACATAGGACGCTGAATAACACACCAAGCTTGCTCCAAAAGGCGGCCTGTCCTATTCACAAAGCCGACCTCCACGGCTTTTTCTCGAACATGAACATGCCGTTCACAGATTTCGACTGTGATGCCACACCCGGCGCAGCGTTCTGAGTTGAGATTTAACCATTTTTAGCGACAGCCACGAGAAGATTGCCATACAAAAACCAAGCTTAGGTCCAAAGAAAAGACGGAGGAAAAGAGGCGTGAGAAGGTGGGGGCGGCGCACGCGCTCACCCCCGCTACCAAAAATTCTACTGTGGAGTTACTCAAAAGAGCATTCCTGAACCATTACAGCACCAGCGTGCAAGGGGCCTGCTCCGGCTCATGTCAACCGCCTCATGGATCACGGTCGAACACCAGTCAGGTAAGTATGAATTAGTCATTGAAAATTGTTGCTCACTATGTATACTAAATTTGTGCCACGCTAAGTGCAAGTATATTCAATTGCCAAACCCTCCCAAAAATGATAAATGCCACCATTAACCTCACATCATGAAGGTCAATCTGGTTGCAGTGATATGTTGATTATCCAGCAATTGACCGAGCGCGCTCGTTACTGTTGCTCTTGTGCCGAGGCCATTCCCTTTTCAAGTAGAGTTCACTGCCAAGCGTGTTGCTGCATCGTTCATGTCTCGAAAGCATCAAGACACGCTCGTCTTCGCTTCAGGTACGACTCAGAAAGAGCGAGAGAGACTTGTCGTTGAGTGGTATGCTTGTGATGTCAATGCTGGCTAATGAGGTGAGTTTGAGCAGAGCTGTCGTGCATGTGTGTGTGTGTGTGGCCACTATCGATAAATACAACTTGCGGTCTTTCCTTTGGAGGGTTCTTGCTTCATCCAGAGCAGCGACGAGAGCGAGGTGTGTTTGCAAGTGGTCGTGGGATCAGTTGGTGCAGATTTGTATCGGAGCTTCACTGTCATACAATGGACAGTGGTAGAGTCCATACGAGGTGAATTCCAAAGCAAGGTAGCAGTTTGGCGCAATGGTGCAAGTTAAAATGTTCCTACTTCCAGCTTTGTATGGGTATATCAACGTTTTCCTTTGAAGCGTAAATTTGCTTTGCTGGATTGATTGACTTGTCTGGTGTTACAGGTTGCTCAGCCGATTCCGACCTCCCGAGCGGCTCCTACTATGTCCTTGGCAAAAGGTTCCAGGATGTGCGAGTAAGTGAATGCGTGAACATCCAAAACATCCAGACTCGCAAGTCATCATTTCGGAAATGGCGCAGCGAGTTGGCAGAACTCAATCGGCGGTACCTGCGTCTCCGCTTGGACGATGATGATGCAGTCATGTGCGTTGCGATTCTGATGCTGGAACTCTCGAATGCGGTTGAGTTTGTTAACTGCAGGGAGGAGATCCTTCAATTCTTACTTAGTATGCAGTTGAACGGAAGCTAAAGATCCTGAAAGCGAAAGGCGCTGATATGCAGCATCTCACGGGGCGGAGGGAAGTACTTTGGGAGATTTGGCGTCAGTTGGACCAATCGGTATCGTAATTCAAAGCGAGTAGAGCAGCGATTTTTCGGATCCCGAGTGTACGATCGATCGATCTATCCTGCACCATTTCAAGGCTCAGACTTTCCGCAAGGCTTTTGGATGCTTGTGTCCCTGATCAGAAAGGTCCCAAGGTGACTGCGCTGCTTCCGCGTCAGAGATCTCGGGTATGTCAGCACTCATTGGTCTTAGCCCCCGCACCACGCACATCGTAAAACCGATGAATGTCATTTCACATATCACCAGAGAATGCCATTTTTTTTACCAGCAGTACATGGCAACACAAACATCTCAATCGACCGTCTCGAGAGAGCCACCTGTATCAGCATGCTTGCAAACTGAGACTCTCCATGAACCCATGGTTTTCCGAATTGCAGAGACAACCGAGACTGCAAATTTCGTTTCATTCATAGCAGTGACCCCAAGGGCATCACAGATGCGTGAAAATAGATCCAAACACAGTCCGTGAAAGCGATAAAACTTCATATCGCATGCGGAAACTCGAGAGATGCAATCATATAGGTAGCCATGGTGATCCGGTCACTTGAATCTAAACCAAGTTTGGATAAGTAATAGAGATCTAGCGCTCATAAGTTCTCAGTTTGGGCCAAATGCCTGCGATTCGTCAGCTTGTGTCGTTGAATCGCACTCAATGGCAGGCTGCGAGACGCAAGTACGGAGAGCGAACTATGTTGGTCCAGGAAGAGTTTTATTGGGGCATCCCCAAGCTGATTCACCTCCAGAAGCTCTTTGATCTCGGCGCGGAAACCAATTCGCAGCTTAGTTGACTGCCATCTTCCGATTGCTGCGGGCGCCACATAGAACTCAAAGCCAATGCTTTATCGAAGGAATTCGCTCTCTTGGTCTTGCGCGATCACATGCTTACAGTAACCAAGTGGAAAAGAGTTTTGAGGCACATGGACAGACAGACTGACAGTGGCCGCAGTTTCGGCTTTCAAAACACGAAAGTGTAGCCATTTGCCTGTCTGCCCCAGTTGACAAAAGCTGTCGGCTGGCTCTCCGTGGAGATCAACTGACGTCAGTCATTTGGCTCCATCCAGTGGCCGAAATCCGAACTCCTTGCACCGTTTCAAGATGTTACGAGCGACTTGACCATCGAGGCTCACTCGGTTCAGGGCCAGCGAGTGCCTTGACGCTCTTCAGCACACAGAGCTGGCGTCTCTCAAAGGACAAGATGGTCAAATACATACATATTCGCATGGACGTGGAGCGAGCACCAGCTGGCCCAACTCAAAACCGGTGAGAGCCATAACCGTACAGCCCCGCCACGTGTCGCGACCTTTCCAGTCCATCTCCAGATTCCCCCCGTGCGTTCCTCTGGAAGAGCGCAAAGTGAGCCACTTTTGAAAAGCATCAGGGAAATTCAAGAATCGAGCAAACGGGTTTGCAAAATCTTCGGCCTGACAAACCCGTTTCTTCTCAAACAATTTAAGCTTGATTAAATTATGCAGTGGGTCAGCTGGCCCACTGCGGGTGCAGTTTGAAAATAAACTCGTTTGTGCTGTCGGCCCATCCGAAATGGCACGGTTCTGTCCAAATGCTCTATCCATGTATAGATTAGTAGAAAACGAAAACAAATTGTGCAAATGATGATGTAAATGTAATTTCTATGTCTACAACAGCATTTTTAAGAGTATTATTTTGTAAATATTTAGTTTTAGTTGTTCCAGTTATTCAATTCTCCACATCCATTTGCCCACATTTGTAAACCCGCTGGTGGTATCTCTCTCACTCTCTCTGTTCTGTTGTGGCTGCTGTCACACAGCTCCCCCTTTCCGTTCCTTTCGTGAGTGAAATTCAAGTGCACCAAAGCCCGCGCGCTTGAGTTGTTTTCCCGCCCGCATTCCGCATTCCCCCTTCGCTCACGCCACGTCAAGCAGCAGCAGCAGCAAGAGCA
>JAASFU010000015.1:0-79785 GCA_023333955.1 Globisporangium paroecandrum
CCACAACCATCAATCGGAAGGCTGCGCAACGCAATGAATGGCGCCATAGAACTCGGACATCTGGAGACTGTCAAGCTTCTCCAGCAGAGCCGAAACGAGGGGTGCACTGCCATACGCACGACCGACCGTCTCGACATCGCCCACTGTCTGTACCACCCAGGACATGAAGGAGGCACTCTACGAAGTACTAGTAGATGGCGTACGATTGAGCCAGCGACCTCGACGCCGCGAGGATCTTGGTCGAGAAAGACATGGACCGGTACCTGCACCGAGCGTTAGCGAACATATTTGAAGCCTCCGACCCTGAAATGGTCAAGTATGCTTGCCAGTACTACCCAAAGCGTCATCGGGACTAGCTGCTGAACGAAGTCGCAAAAGAAGAGTATCGTGGGTGTGTGCTGTGCGCGTGCTCCACGAAAGGCTCCATTTCCTTAGCTGGACGTGCCGCTTGCCCAGCATCAGCTTCGTCAACAACTTCAACGCTCCTTCAACTTCAACGGCCTCAAACCAACGCACACAGCAGTGTTGATGCAAAATACAAAATGCAAATGCTGCGCTGTGCTGGCGGCCAAGAGAATTCTCTCGCTCGGGAATAAGCGAGTTGCTTCTTCCTTTCTAGCGTGGAAGTTCAAGGCGTCTGGGGTGTCAAGTAAACCAAGTGAGCTCTCCATCGAGTCCGTCCGTCTGTCCATCTAACCTTCGAATAAATCAAGTGCAGGAGTGATGGTCGCTGTTCATCCCATCCCCTTCATCCCCCATTAATGTTCGCATGTTAAACCAGCCCTTTCACATCCAAAATCCCATACAAACACCCAATTGATGGAGTTTATACGAGAGACCACGGTACTGCTTAACTTTACTGTACGCCCGCCCAATTTTTCTCTCCAAGCAGAAAACGGATCAGATGGGACAACTCACTCCCAAGCACCAGTGGCTTGCCGGCCTTTCGCGCTCTCTCCGCTGGCCCCAAGCAGCAGCCACGCGTTCGCTCGTGCAGCTCATTCGCCAAGCAGCCGCCTCGCGCTCAAGGTTCAAGAGCCCCGGCCTCACCAATCTCACCACCAGCAGCAGCACCAGCAGCCTCGTCCTAATGCTGACAGCGCAGGCGACATCACCGCACGCGCCGGACGGCGCTGCGCTCCACGTGCTGACGAACCCGATGCTCTGGCGCGCAGTCACGGACTTCATGAGCGGCTGGCCGTTCCTGGTTGTGCAGTTCAGTAGAGACACGAATGCGAAAGCGAGTGCGGAGGAGAAGAGCGGCACCAGAGACAGCATGCGACTGCACGAGGAGCGCAGGGGCTGGCTGCCTCATGCGGCGATTGAAGCGCGCAACGAGAAGGTGCTTCAGGTGCTCTTTGAGCTGCACCAGGTGCCGCACTATGCAGGAACGTACGAAGAGCTGGACTTTAGCGCCGTGCAGCGCTGTGCGGTCGCGTGCAAGCGGCTCAACATGCTCCAGTGGTTGTGCGCAAAGAAGCAGAGTGGAAGAACTGCCGAGCCGCGCTTGCGGAAGTGGGAAGCCCGGCTCATGGACCACGCCGTGCGACACCGCGAGCCCAACCTCGAGCTCATGGACTGGCTGTGTGCAAATGCTCCATCGGAGAGCACTCAGCTCAGCTCGCAACAAGTCGATAGAGCCGCGGCGCTTGGGAATGTGGCTCTCGTGCAGTGGCTGCATGAGCACAAGTACGAGTTCACGCAGCACGCAATGGACGACGCAGCGAGCGCCGGTCACTTCGACATCGTGAAGTTTCTGCACGTGCAGCGCACCGAAGGCTGCACTACGCATGCAATAGACGCCGCTGCAACTCACGGGCACGCCGAGATTGTCGAACTCCTGCATGCGAATCGCTCGGAAGGCTGCACAGTTAACGCGCTTGACGGTGCTGCGAAGAACGGGCATCTCGCCATTGTCAAGTTTCTTCACGCACATCGCACTGAGGGGTGTACAACGAACGCAATGGACAATGCCGCACGCCACGGTCATTTGAATGTCGTCGAGTTCCTTCATGTGAATCGGACCGAGGGCTGCACCACCAAGGCGATGGATGGTGCGGCGGACAATGGCGAACTCTCAGTGTTGCAATTTCTGCTCGAGCACCGCACGGAGGGCTTCTCCACCAAGCCAATCAGCTGGAGCTCACGAAACCTGAGTCTCCCAGTCATCGAATTTCTTCACAAGCACCGAGCGACTGGCTGGACGACTGCTGCGATGGACCGAGCGGCGAGTGACGGATGTCTTGAGGTCGTGAAGTTCCTGCAAAAGAATCGGAGTGAAGGTTGTACATCGTACGCTATGGACACCGCAGCGGGGAGAGGGTACCTGGATATCGTGAAGTTCCTCGATCAGAATTGCGCGAATGCGAAATGCACCACGTACGCGATGGACAGCGCTGCCCGTGAGGGCCATCTGGAAGTGGTGCGCTTCTTGCATGAGAATCGAACCGAGGGCTGCACGAAAGCGGCGATGACGCAGGCGATCCTCAAGGGCCACGACGGCGTGGTGCAGTTCCTGGGTGCGAATCGCCACGAAGGCTTTTTAGTAGAGACTGTGATGAAAGCTGCGATGAGAGGAACTCCTCGTCTGAGGAGGGCCCTTGAGAGGTTATTTCCGAATTCGTCGGCTGCGGATCAACTCAAGAAGGCGAAGTGATCGTGCAAGCTTGTACCGAGCCAGTCAATTGCGGGACTAAAGTTGTGGTACATGTAGAATTAGAAAGTAGATCGAAAATTGCTGCATGTATATATGTTCGTGGGCCAATTACTATGTTAATATAAATCTGAAAACAAGTTGGCTGGACGCATTGTCTTTTTACGTCAACGATCCCAAGAAGAAAAACAAGCTGTGTAGTCGTGTCAAAACCAATCCTTCGGCAGAGTGGAAGAGTGCGTGCGCCTGCGTTGCTTCTCGAGAGCACGTGTCGCGAGACTACGTCCGTAGAAGCTTGACTCGTCTGTTTCATCGAAACTGTAGTTGCTCCAGCTTGGAGAGCTGGCGGGGACAGCGATTCGCTGGCACTTTCGTGGACCGTCGGACGTGTGTTGAGCGAGACTGCACGAGCCAAGGTTTTCCGAGAGATAGGTTTCCAACACCTCGACAGCTTCAACGCAACCATGCCGCAATGCGAGCTCCTTGGCTTCGAAGAGACAACCTTTTGTCGAGTACGCACACAGGACAGCCAGACAACTTTGGTCGTCGGCAAGCGCATTCTCGTTCAAGAGCGTATTTGGTATCGCGTCTGGGACTGTCCGACACGCAAACTCGATGAACTCGTGGTGCGAGTGCACAGTTGCTCGGGCCGCTTTCGAGTACAGGCCCACTTCGTCTCGGTTCTCGTGCAAGAACTTGACGATGTCGATGTTCCCGTGATCCACTGCTAAAAGTACTGCTCGTGAGGTGCAACCCTCATTGCGATTCTCGTGCAGATACCGGACGATGTCGAGGTGGTCTCCCTCACCACAGGCGTAGTCCATGGCGTCGGTGGTACACCCCTCGCTCCGATTCTCATTAAGATACTTGACGACGCCGAGATGTCCACTTCGCGCAGCATTGTCCATTGCCTTGGTGGTGCAGCAACTTGTGAAGTTCTCGTTGAGGAACTTGATGATTTCAAGATGGCCTGCTCCTGCAGCGTCGTCCATTGCGTTGGTGGTGCAACCTTCAAATCGGTTCTTCTGGAGAAATCGCACGACCTCCAAGTGACCGTTCTTCGCCGCTTTGTCCATCGCGTCGGTCGTGCACCCCTCAGTGCGATGATTGTGGAGATATTTGACTACCTTGAGGTGACCTTCGGCAGCAGCGCCGTCCATCGCTGTCGTCGTGCAGCCTTCGTGTCGGTTTTCATGAAGGAACTTGACGACCTCCAGGTGTCCTTCTCGCGCAGCATAGTCGATCGCACCCGTCGTGCGCCCTTCGTTTCGGTTCTTGTGCAGGAACTTTACGATTTCAAGGTGTCCTCTCCACGCGGCGTCGTCCATCGCGTCCGTTGTACAACCCTCCGTGCGGTTCTCGTGGAGGAACTTGACGACTTCGAGGTGTCCGATACGCGCAGCTTCGTCCATCGCGTTTGAAGAGCAGCCTTCGGTTCGATTCTCATGCAGAAATTCAACGACCTCTAGGTGGTTCCTTTGGGCTTTCAGATCTGACGCGTCTGTCTCACCCACTCGGGAGTGGAGCTCAGCGAGGAAATCGTCACCATCAGCGCCATCCCAGCTGTAGTACAGTGCTTTTCTGTCTCCTCTCAGCTCCAAATGCGCAGGGTTGCAACTCACTAAGTTGGTGTACCTGTCCCACACTGCACTCTGATCCATCGCCTCGGAAGTACAACCTTCCGAACGAAACTCGTGCAGGAACTTAACCGTTTGAATATCGCCTATCGCAGCGGCTTTGTCCATCGCGCGAGTAGTACACCCCTCTGTGCGGTACTTGTGGAGAAACCGAACTATTTCGAGGTGCCCATTCGACGCTGCGCCGTCCATTGCAGCTGTCGTGCAGCCCTCGGAGCGATATTTGTGCAAAAACTTCACCACATCCAGAAACCCGTGCTCTGCTGCGCCGTCCATGGCTTTGGCAGTGCACCCTTCCGATCGGTACTCGTGAAGGAAGCGAACAACGCTGAGGTGGCCATTACTGGCGGCGCCGTCCATAGCGTTGGTCGAACAGCCTTCTGCGCGGTAATGGTTCAGGAACCTCACAATCTGGATGTGTCCATACATCGATGCGGTGTCCATCGCAGACGCCGGGATTGTGTAGTTGCGCTGGTCAAGATAACGGATCACATCGAGGTTTCCGAGTCGTGCCTGGATTTCAAAGTCTCCTGAGTTGAGTACCACGGTCTCCAGAGGACAGTGGTCGCACAGCCACTCCAGCAGCTCGACATCTGGACGTGGGTTCTTCAGCGCGTTCACCATCAAGTCTAGCTCCCACATCCACGTGGGGTCTTTCGAGAGCTCTTGATGCAGATACCTGAGCATCTCCAGGCGTCCATAGTACGCAGCGCAGCGCATCACAAGGTTGAAAGTCATCTTGGGTATGCTCTTGTACTGCGGCAGCTGGTTCAGCTTGAGCAACACGTCGAGCACTGCCGTGTTGTTCTCGGCGATGGCGACATGCGGAAGTAAGCCAGTCTTCCTTGGAAACGGATCCTCTTGATTCGCAGTATTCAGGTACTTTGGCACGACGTATCGCTCGAAGAGCAGAATGATTTGTGGCCATTCCAGCTTGGAGCCTGTGGTGTTGCCGGACTGCACTCGATTGACTGGTGCTTTCACAATTGGCTCTGAAGTTTCGTCCTCCGGAGAGTATGCTCGATACTGGGAGATCTTGAAGTCAGCGCGCTGCGACGGTGGATACGAGTGTAGCGGAGTAGGCGGCATCGGAGTCCGCGGGAGTACAGTACTGTGTTCACAACCGAGAGTTATCTGGTTCTCTCTACAGAGGTGGTTGTGCGTGAAGCGTTGCGAAATGGAAAGTGAAGCAGGAGAGCAACGCGAGGCAAGACAGTCAATGCGCCGATCAACTACTCATCAGCTGATCACTGGTTTTCTTCTCAACCAAGGTCTGAGTGATGGTCATGGGTACATTCTTGGCGCCTCATCCAAAATCCAAAAGATCCCACGGTAGTCGTTTGACAGCTTAAGAATTCGCGCTGTGGCGCTGAAGCTGACAAGTGAACGAATGAAACGGCACAGAAAAGAGCAGTTTGACTCGTTACGCACAGGCCGGTCGCTGCCTATGGCCGTCGATTCGATTTGAACGAATGGATGGTTGACAGTAAACGAGCAATTTCAAGCCATCGATGATTTGGTTGGATCTTTCTTCAAGGGCCAACTACTGATTTGCGTGTGAGTGGCTATCTCTGAGCCTGATCTGAGCTGCTTCTGAGTGAGTGATCGTCCATGGCAATGGGCTGACAACAAACTTGCTGGCATCTCTCTTTCAGCAGAAGGAACTGCATACTGTACAAGAGGGTTCTATAACCTCGCTAGAACGTTGTAATGGAAAACTGGCAATTGTTGTCTTTCGAGGCTCAGGCTCAGGCTCAGGCACACGGTCTTATGGAGAAAGCAGTCAACTTGATTCCCTCTGTGGTCCCAATCAATGATCCTGAGCAATGCAATGCTGCACGACGCGATATCACTGGATATGAACACGTCCAGCGTCTAGCGTTCGTGACGCAGCAGCAACGTCGGCCAAGCAATTCTATATGTATGGCGAGTTGCTCGCGTCGAATAGAGAGCCTACTGCGGAGTACGCGCAAAGGGCGCCCACCACAATTCTTTAGTTTCGATCTCTGATTGCGCTGCATTGGTTCCAGAGCGTATCTACAATTGAATCTGGGGAGTTGAAGCAGAAATGTGCTTGGTGAAGCAGAAAGGTGCTTGGTGAAATGGCGGCACCACTAAGCTGCGGCAAGATTGGATACCTCCGACCGGTTCTCATGGAAGGTCACGGATTCTTTCTAACTGCGAGGACGCAACCAATCCCTGTTGCTTGGGCAAACGAATGTGTTCCCACGGCTTGATTTCTGGTTACAGCACGTCTGCATCTTACCATCCCTGCCTACCAGTACTACATCGTCCGAGACGAAAGCCCTAGTCAGCAGGCGACATAATCACAGCGGCACTGTCATGTTAACGCCACACAGTTCGCAAACAAAAAGTCCAGGACCTCGTGGTGGTCGTTCTGCACTGCGAGGAGCACCGCCTTGGCAGTGTAGCCTTCCGCCCGGTCCTCGTGCAGGAAATGGATCACGTCGAGATTGCCGTCTATGCACGCGTAGTCCATCGCGGCAGAAGTGCAGCCTTCGCTCCGGTCCTCGTGGAGGAACCTGGCGGCATCAAGGTGTCCAAAGCGCAGCGATGTCCATGGCGTTGGGGGTACAACCTTCACTGTGATTCCCGTGGAGGAACTCGAGTATCTGGAGGTGACCTCCAGCTGCAGCGTCGTCCATGGCGCTGGTGGCGCATCCTTCGCTTCGATGGTTGTGGAGAAACTGTACGATCTCCAAGTGTCTGTTTTTCGCCACTTTATCCATCACATCAGTTGTACATCCCTCAATCCGGAGATCGCGGAGAAACTTTACTATACCGAGGTGACCCCCAGCAGCAGCTCCATCCATCGCTCTCTTCGAGCAGCCCTCGGTTCGGTTCTTGTGAAGGAACTCAACAATGCCGAAGTGTCCCGAGATCGCTGCATAGTCAATTGTGTTCGCACTGCATCCTTCACTTTGATTGTCGTGCAAGGACTTGACGATGTCGAGGTGACCTCGCCACGCTACAGTGTTCATTGTGCTGGCCGTACACGCTTGAATGTCGGTGTTCTCATGGAGGGACTTGACGACGTCAAGCTGCCCGTTCTGCACTGCTTTGTCGATAGTAAATGGGAAATCGCACCCGTCAACCGTTTTCCCGCAAATAAGCTGGATGACTCCCACGTGATCCCTTCGCGCGTCCAGTTCGCTGTTGCCGACAGATTTTCTTGCGGGAGCTGGTGGGTACGACTTTGAAGATCCCTGCACTAAAGGATAGTCGTCGTTGCACGCCGGAAATCGGCGCAGACTCCAGTTCTCGTACAGGAACTCTACCATCTCTAGGTCGCCATCCAGAACAGCGCCGTTCATTGCGCGTCGTGAGCACCTTTCGTTGCGGTGCCGGTGCAGGAAGTAGACAATCTACAGATGTCCATTCGACGCTGCGGCGTCCATTGCAGCAAACGCGCAGCCCTCTGAGTGGTTCTCGTGCAGGAACTTGACCACACCTAGAAAACCATTCGCTGCGACGCCATTCATTGCGTCTGTGGTACACCTCTCAGACCGTTTCACGTGCAGGAACTGAACGACACCGAGGTGGCCATTCATTGCAGCGCCATCCAGAGCTTGAGTTGAGCAGGTGTACCTATCGATTAGGTCCAGGAAATTGACGACCTCGAGGTGTCCGCTAATGGACGCAGTATCCATTGCCGATTCTGGGCGAGTGTTGCGGTTGCTGCTGCTGCGCTGAAGAAGAAATTGGATCACGTCAAGGTTCCCACGCCGGATCTGGGAGTCAATATCCCACGAGTTGAGACTCAGACTATAGAGGGCAGTGGTCGCACAGCCACTTGAGAAGCTTGACGTCTGGACTTGGGTTCTTGAGCACACTCGCCAACATATCCGGCTCACATGTCCACTTGGGATCTCTTAAGAGAAGCTCATGATGCAACCACTTGAGCATCTCCAGTCGTCCGTAGTAGGCTGCACAGCGCAGCACTTGAGTGAAGTACATCTTGGGAATGCTCTTGTAGTGCGGCAGCTGATACAACTTGAACAGCACCTCGAGCAGCGCTATGCTATCTTCCGCGGTCGCAACGTGCGGCAGCAAGCCGGTCTTCTTCGGAAACGGGATCTCTCGATTCCAACAAAGTTCCTTCATGCTGTACTTTGGCACGACCTCTCGCTGGAGCTCGAGCACGCGCAGCGGCCAGCCGGTCATGAAGCCCGTAACGTTGCAGAGCAGCGCGCGATTGCCGAGAACCTGGACAGCTGGGTCTAGTTGCATCGTGCTTTCCATCATAGCGAAGCGAAGCGGGATTGAAAGACGGAAACTGGACGAAGGTGGCTGACTGACTGACTCACCCGTGGCGAAAAGAGAAGTGAGCTAAGCTACTTTGGACGTATTTCGCCGTTCGCACAACCTGAAGTCGGTCATGTGGCTGACGAAACTAGGTACAGAACAGTTTTTCAGATCGTTTGTGGAAGCCGCATACACACACGTCGGCTGATATGGCGAATCGCCGTGTAGTTTAAGTGACAACGCTTGATCACGTGTACCAAATAAATTTGGATGGCCTGATACTTCCTCGTACTCTGGGAGTACCAATTGACTGAGAGGGAGCATGGACGCTCGTGGTATCAGTTGTCCCACTCTCCATAATCATCAGCAACAGCAAAGTCGTGTGGTCTCAAACTGATTTATACGTTTTCTTGGATCGTGCTGAAGGTGCCAACTTGCTCGACCACGTTGACATGATGACGAACCTATTCACCCCCTTCGTGTGAAGGAAAGGAAACCACAAAGCAAATGGTCCACATTCTGGCTCTCCAAGTGTAATTCTTGGGGCTGAAAGTCGTCAGCTCCACCTCGCCTCACTTCATCGGAGGCTTCCGAGTCTGCTCGTTGCCATACGCGATCGACTTCTGGTGCCGCATCGCCGCAGCCTCCACTTTCGCTATCCCATCTCGCCGGACCTTGAACGCCGAGAGCCTCTGCTGCCACCCGAGCCGCGGTACTGGAACGCGCTGATCTTCTCCTGCAGGAGCACGTGAGCACCTTCGCTCGCCAAGATGCTTCGACTTCGGGAGGTGAGTGGACAACTACTGTTGCCAGCCAGGGCTTCCGAGCCTGAAGACGACAACGTCGCTCCTCTGGGCGAACACGACTGATTCGGCGATGACGGGTTCCTAACAATCCCGGATGGGCGAGAACGGCTTGGACTCCACAACTGCTGCTGCTGCTGAGTTACGCTCATTGGGGTGGACAAAGTGGCGTTGCAGTGTCTCCGATGATGGCTATTGTTGTTGCTTGACTGGGAAGATCGATCTCCAGTGACGAGCATTCGTCAGGCATCTAGGGCGATGCGCGTGATGTTGGCACTCGTGATGACAACAGGAGCCTGGGCTAAAGGCTCGATCCCGTTTTCAAGCGCGTGCTGCTGAAACACTCGGCGCACTGCGCGTGTGATCGCTTGCGATACTTCACCCTGTCCGTATCGCTGGAGAAGCATGCGAATCGTGTCAACTGCGATCAGAGTTCGAGTCTGACGCATCTTGGAGACTGAGCAGAGCGTGCTGCTTGCAGATATTAGAAGACCCTCAGAGGTCTCCGTCCGTTCTTCTGTTCTGTTCGATACGATCTCGGAGATCGTCGTCTCTGTTGACGGTTGTGGTCGGAAAGTGAAAGCTGCTCGCACTTTGTCGAGCCGTCGAGCTGTGAGATCGCTAACTGACAGCGTCAGGAGCTCAAAATCGCGCGGTAGTTGGGACAGCATGTGCGCAAACGCCTCGTCTTCTTCATCATCGCCCACGTCAGAGTCTTCAGGTTGCCCTTCTAGCATTTCTCTATCAGCAGCATCATCATCATACCCTTGCACATCATCCTCGTTACGAGAGGCACCGCATCGCCGGCTGCTGTTGTAGTCGCCCTTTGTTCTAGAACCCGTTGGTCGCTCGGGGATTTCTGTATCATCGCCTTCGTCGTCGTCAGGATCCAAGTCGCCATCACGGTGTTGCTCCTCCGTGTAGGCTTCTTCAAATGATTCTTCACAAAGTGTAGGCAGTGTACTCGCTCGTCGAAAGCGCTCACTCGGAGAGCTCTTTGGTGACGTAGATGACGACGATGCAAGCCCTGATGATGGAAAAGCAGACGAAGAAGCACCAGGAGTTGGCTGGCTGACCGCTGCCTTCTTTGTTGTCCCAAGGAGCGCTGTGAACATGCTCTTCTTCTCCACTCGTCCTGTGTCGCCTCGCTCCTGTTTATGTTCTGCACTATCACCGCTTAGAGTGGACGACGGTGCTGACGGCGACACGACGTGCTCGACCCGCGACAGTAGCTTGAGCTCCGCGAGCTGCTCGCTCGTCGACTCCATCGCTGGTGCTACTGTCGCGCTCAGAGAGTCATTTGCTTTTGAGTCGTCATCAATCGGCTCGGCTTTTCGGCTTCCCTCAATGCTCCTCTTCATCTCAAAATACTTGGCTTCGACGGCTCCACAGCAGTACCAGCCACCCAGCGCGTCGCTCGTTTCACGCCCACCTAGCGCCGTCACTTGGCTGTTGTTTGGCTGAAGTTGCACGCGCGTTACAAACTGGTTTCCCAACTTAGAAACCATTCGTGAATGCTTTTTTCATGCGCCTCGTAGCTTGCGAATGAAATCCGGTACACTCTCCAATCGCTTCTTGACAGCCGACGGGAGAAATACCGACGCGTTGCAGCCCGTGAGCAGCTGGAATTCGTCCGTACTCGATGCTTTCGACGGCTGGAAGCGCAAGCGGGATCCGTCTGAGTTCAACGTCAGCTCGGAGCCATCCAGAAACACGATCCTTAGATCTCCACAGCGACCGAGGTATCCACGACCAACGCCAGCGATCTCAGTCGAGCTCCTCCTGGTAGCTTCTCCAAGTTGACGATCGTCCTTCTCGAAGTCTTCTTGATCTACGGTCAATGATCGATGCAAGATTGTATCGAGACTCTCTTCCCGAAACGAACTCAGCAGAGACTCTGGGAGCGTATCGTAGTGGACCATCGGGAGCTTGGCTGCCTCGAGCTGGAGTGCCAGCTTGCGAAGCTGCATGGAGCGCAGCGCCAAACACTGACAGAAACGGACCAGCACGCGCAGCTTGTGGTCGGTTCTCGGGTTTGCATTTGCATGGCGACCTTGTGATTTGCTGCTCTTTCCCTGAGGGTGATGGTCCTGCAGTGATCCAAACTCGTGTCTCAACGCAGACCCATCCGCAGATTTCCCAGCGAAAACGCCACTGGACGGAGAGTACTCGACTTCAAGTCCATTTGAGATCTCAAGCAGGAACTTGGGGAGAAGTCCGACTTCACTGGACTCCACGCACGTCCATTTTACAGACGCTTTCGTACTCGAGTCGATGCCCAACGCGGGAAGATCCTGGAGCTCCAGGTACAGAATCAGCGACACATACGATTCAAACACGGGTTTGAACGAGTTGGAGCGGGGAACCTGGGCTGCCACACCTCCAGCTCGAGCATTTGGGTGGTCTGCTTGGTCTGCGATCTCCGCTTCCACTTGAGCAACAGTCGACTTCTCAAGACCAGTTGCAGCCTGATCAACTTCGACCAGGTTGGCATAACTTTCTTCTTCGTCGTCGGAGCCATATTCATCCAGCCCGGACACCGAAGAGATCGAGACATCGTACTCATCGCTGCTAATGTCCGAGACGTCGCTGCTATTGCTGCTGTTGGATGACAGCTGCCTTGGAGCGAATCGAGACCGCGGGAATTTGCTGTTGCGCGACGTTGACTGATCCGGTTTCCGGCTCGTTTTGGGCTTTGTCTGCAGTTTGCGAGGTGGCGCAGGTCGCTGACTAGGTGCTCCTACTCTCTCTCGAACAAATTTGGTGTTTCGAGAGGGTTCTGTGGACGCTTGAGAGGAATCGGGACGATGGTGACTTTGCATGTGCGCTGTTGGCACAACGGAGCGCTTCTGGAACTCTCTGAGCCACGGGTGCAGGAGAACTTGCTCAGCAGAAGGTCTCCGCGACGGATCCTGTGGCATGTTATGAATACAAAGCACTCGGGATCAGTCACCACACCTTTCGTCTCGGAAATGCTGAATCACGTTGCTCACCGATGTCAACAGTCGCTTGATCAGATCTCCGGCCGATGCTGAGAACCCCTCAGCAAATACAAGCTCCTGGCTGTTCGCATTGGCAACATTCGCGAGCGTCTCACTGTTCAGATGCACCACAGACTTCAATCAGTACAAAGCAGTGGTCATGCATCCTCGCAGCACATACTAGGTATATGCATTTACCTGACTTTGCGGCCTTCGAACGGCGCTTTCCCAAGCAGAAAGCAATAGAGAATGCAGCCGAGCGACCACATGTCCACGGCTTCGCTGTACGCGGCGTCGTTCGCGAGAATCTCCGGTGCGATGAAATTTGGTGTCCCACAGATCGTCATGTTATCGCCACTAAGAAACAAACACAGAAATAGCAATACAATCAATGCATTGCACCAACCAGTACGTGAGACAGCCTAGCAGACAATCTCACAATGCTGCTAACTCTCAAAGCTATACCTCGTCCGTGTCGCGAGCCCAAAATCGGAGATGCGCACGTGGTAGTCTTCTGTGAGCAGAAGGTTCGCGAGCTTCAGGTCGCGGTGCAGAACCCCGTGCGCGTGGAGGTACGCAACGCCCGAGACAATCTACCAAATGTCCACAAAGAGCAACAATAGCGTGCGTACATTAGACTTCTGGTCCAACAATCCTGACCCACGTTAAGGCAGCCACTATCTATAAGCTAACAACTGTTCGTGACGCCACTTACCTCGTAGAAGAAATTCTTCGACGTCTGCTCGTCGAGCTTCCTATCGGGGAGCGCCTTCAGCATAGCCGCGACCGACCGCCGCTCGCAGAACTCGAGCACCATGTAGTAGTTACGCGCATCCTCAAACACTTCCTGTGGCCCACGTTCATTCATTCATTCATTCGCGCACTTGTTACGACATTATCCACGTCCGCCAATGCAGACAGAGAGGGCGCACGCATGTCATCCACGTACGTGCACACGGAGGATGTTCGGGTGCTGCAGCTGCGCGTGGAGCACCATCTCCTGCTGGATCTTGTTCTCTAGCTGCGCGTGGCGCACCAACAGCTTGTCGATCACTTTGATCGCCACACGCGGGCTCTCGCTGCTCTCGTGATTGCGGCGCTCAGCCAGGTACACATGCGCCGTCGAGCCTTCTCCGAGGAACTCCAGCAGCGTGTACTCCTGCACAGCAACAGCAATAACAACAGCAGCGGCAGCAGTCAGTGATTGTACAGTAGCAGGAGCATACTCGAATGTTCGTACGTACGCTGATGCTCCGCGCCGAGGCGGTCGCAGCATCAGCCCCATTATTGCCAGCATCGTCATTCATATTCTTGGTATCGAAAATTATGATTGGGATGTGAAAAAAATCAATTGCGGGAAAGTATGGGCGCGCTTTGAAAATGCAGCTTTAAGCCAAACGTGTGCTTTCATCTGTCCACTTTTTTATCCAGATTGAGCAATTGGACGCATGCAAATGTACACTCAGCAGCGCGAACATTTTTACAAAAGAAGGTAGAGCACTTCCAATACATTTCCTATGAAAAAGCAGAGCAGCTCTTTTTTTGTTCACGAGGATTTGGTCTTATGTGACTGGTGGGTGATTGTTGCTGGACGAATTGGGACTTCGGGATTTTTGGGTGGTGATGGAAGTGTACCCGCAGACCATCACTCTTCGGAGGTCATCTCGCCTCCAAGAGTACCTCCCGTTTTTACGCGATATGATTGGCCATTGATGCTGCCAGGCGTCTCCATGAGAATCGCATCACACTGGTTGAAGACTGCATTGTTGACGCAATAGACTACGCTATGCGTTTTGGCAGTCTTGAAATTGTTCAGTACTCATTCGCAAAGAGAGCCGACGCGGAGGGTGCACGCCGTGATCAATGCCAAGTACTGGGACTGTTGCGTCGCGATCAACAGTGCCGTTCAAGATGGGAATCCTGAAGTGGTTAAGCGACTCCACGAGAGCCGAGAGGGAGGGTGTACGGAAGATGCGGTGGACCTCACCTGTGATGAGGACGACCACCTTGATGTGGTCCAGTTTCTGCACGAGCATCCATCGGAAGAGTGCACTGAAAAAGCGCTGAAGCTCGCTATAAGCCACGGCAATCTCGCGATCATCAGCTTTCTTCACACGAACTGATCAGAGGTGTCTGTGCGAGAGTTTGTGGCAAACAGTTGTATCTGGAACAACGGCTTCCTCGAGCCCGTGTACCTGAACCCCCCAGGCGCGGTCCCGGATATGTTCCTGGCTGATTGCGTTGAAGAAGACGAGCCGCTCCCTGGTCCAAGTATGGTCGGAGTCGTCTGCGCACACTCCTCGAAAGGCTGTCTCTTTGAAGCGAGGGAAACTGGCGGCGAAGTACAAGTACATGCAGGTGGTTCAGTTGCTTGACGTGTACATCTCATAGGACATCGCATTGTGCAGTCTCGCTCAACATTCGCCAGAGGGGCCGCGGTGATGCCAGAACGGCAAGTCACGTTAGTACTGGTACCAGTAGGTCGACAGTGTCGGCATCCGTGTCGACTTCGTATATTTCATGTATCCGACACGTAACAATTAACAGTAATGTACTCAATGTAACGACGCAAAGAACCAGAAGCCATTTCTCAAGTTGGACGCACACGATCGATTCTCTTCTCTCTCTCTCATGGCGCCGCTACCGTCGTCGTCCTCCGCGTCTGCTGCGGCGGTCGCTGTGCTCACGGACGCGACGCTGCTGCGCTGCGTCACGCGCTTCATGAGTGGTTACCCGCAGTTGGTCACGCGCTTCTACCGCGACGTCTCCAAGGCTCCAATACACAACAAGAAGAGCACAGAAGCCTTCAAGTTCCCGCGCATGAACGGGCTGCTAGTGCAGCTCGCGATCATGGAGAACGACCAACGCGTACTGGAGATGCTCTACCGCCTTGCGCTGGACGAGCAGGAGGAGAATGCAAAGCGTTCGGATGCTACAGCGAGCAGTGACGGCAGAGGTGCTGGCGCGCGCATGACGAAGCGAGCTGCTCGCATCAGCAGACGTGCTGCATCGTCCGCGCTTTGCTTCCGCGGCGCGATGCGCGGTGCCGCGTACTACGGTCGTCTCGATATGCTCAAATGGTTGCATACCCAGCTAGCCAAACACGAGGCGCGCTACGCTGCTGTTGTTAATGCCGACGATGATGATGACAGTGGTGGTGGTGGGACTAATTTTTGCACAAAGCGCTACTCCGCTATGTGGCTTGACTGGGACAGCGACCTCCTGAATCACGCGCTCCAGTCGCGCAGTATCGAGGTGCTCGACTGGGTGTTCGTGCATTGTAATCCCGAGGTACGATGCGAGAGCGTCGCGCATACCCTCAAGACGCTGGATATCGACAAAAGCACTGCGCTCGGCGACCTCGCTATCGTCCAGTGGCTAGAAGCCCACGAGTACACGTTCACGTCGTTTGCGACGGTCGTAGCTGCCGAGCGAGGACATCTCCACGTCGTCAAGTATTTACTGGAGAAACAGCAAGTTATAAGGACCGATGATGCTGTTGGTGTTGAGCATCAGAGCAATCTCTCAAAAGCATTGAGCTACGCAGTTCGCAAGGGCCACACCCACGTCGTCGAGTACCTGCTGAGCGCTTACAGAGACAGCTCAGTACTGAATCACGGTCAGCGGTCTACTTCGACTGCTCCTCTCCTTCTCGAGTGCTCGTCTGCAGAGTTGGCGAAAGCAGCCAGCGATGGGTTCCTGGATGTGGTGCGCCTCATCCACGAGAATCTTGGAACTCTGGTGACAGGCAGCTTTACACACGCTGCGATGGACAAAGCGGCGACGAATGGACACTTTGAGATGGTCCAGTTTCTTCATTTCCAGTGCTTTGCGGGATGCTCCAGCGCTGCGATGGACGGTGCGGCAAGGTTCGGTCACTTAGGGATCGTGGAGTTTCTCCACTCGCACCGCAGTGAGGGCTGCACAACCGCAGCGATGAATGAGGCGGCGAGGTTCGGTCACTTAGAGATCGTGGAGTTTCTGCATCGACACCGCAGTGAGGGTTGCACAGTCACCGCGATGGACAGCGCTGCTGCCAACTGTCACATTAACGTTGTGCGGTTCTTGAATGACCACCGCCCAGAAGGATGCACGACATTGGCGATGGACATCGCCGCTGCAAAAGGGTACCTTCATATCGTCCAGTTTCTGCACGAGAACCGCTTCGAAGGATGCACAGCCGACGCGATGGACGACGCGGCAGCGCACGGTTACTTGTCAGTAGTCGAGTATCTGCATGAGCATCGTGGGGAAGGCTGCACAGTCGCAGCAATGGACCGAGCCGCGAGCGGAGGGTGCTTGGAGATCGTCAAGTTTCTGCATGCGAACCGACACGAAGGGTGTACCACAAGGGCGATCGACTGTGCGGCTTACCGAGGAGATCTCGAGATGGTCACGTTTCTGTATGCGAACCGGAGCGAAGGGTACACGCAGCACGCGGTGACCACTGAAGAAGTCTACGAGCGCGATACTGGCAACCGACAGGGCGTGATGGACTTTCTTGAGTGCAATCAGGAGAAGAAGAAGGCCGCGCCACGGTTTTACTACCGCACGTACTATTGATTGGCTCTAACCGTCAAGCAGTCCAGCTCAAGACGCAGCGACTTTAAGTGGACGGAGACTCGTTTAAACTCGCCAGACTTTGTCTTGCTTAATGGACTAGCAGGTACCCTTATTGGCTACCTATTAATTTGGCAACACGTACTTGACCAGCTCGTGGTTCGTCGTGCATCTCGCGATCTCAGCCAGCGATACCTCGGATCAGTTGTTGTGGAGGAAGCTCGCGACTGCCAAGGTATCGTGCCGGACCACAGCTTCCAACGATTCGGAAGTGCACCCTTCGCTTCGGTTTTCGTGAAGAAACTGAATTGTGTCGAGATGGCCGTCAATCGACGCGTTGTTCATGACTTGAGTGGTGCATCCTTCACTCCGATTCTCGTGGAGAAATCTGATCACCTCAAGGTGACCGAGTCGTGCGGCTCTGCCCACGGCTTCGGGGGTACAACCTCAATGCGATTCTTGTGCAGGAACGTGACTACTTTAAGACGACACTCGGCTGCAGCGCCATCCATTGCATTGTCAGGTGGAATTCGCATATCGGTGCGCTGCTGAGTAGGGAGCGAGAATGGTAGCAGATCACTGCTAGCCTCAGTTTCTCACAGGTTCTCGGAAAATCCTCCATTAAACGTGGATGGAGAAATGAATGGACACGCATGTGGCTACGCTCCACTTGATCAATGTCGTTCGCCAAGCCAAAATCTGCGTTTGACTTGACGTTTGTGTACTTGCGGTTCACCAAAAGACATTGCTCAGCGTGGTTTTTCGTTGGAATTTATAGAAGAAATTATAGTGAAGAAATCGAAGTCGGGGCTCGAAATCGGAGGTTGTATAGGTCTAAATGGTGGTTATGATCATAACCATCTTATTTTCGTCGAAAAGACCATAAAAATTAAAATCTCACGAGAATAACATTCTAGGCTAAAATCACTTCGCTTGTCGCACTGGTAGGTACAGGACCTTTTTCATCGCAGCAAGCAATCTCAAACTTTCCTTCTCATGAATTCACAAGACTATCACATCCAAAGCAATAAACAGCGGAAATGGTGCACATCATCAACGGCGAGATCGTCCAGGACAACGACCCGCGCGTGCTCGCGCGCAAGCAGCCGCAGGCGCAGGGCCAGGGCGACGCCCGACGCCGACCCATCGCGGGAATGAACTCGCTCGGCGGTGCTTCCTCCCCTCAGCAGGCTCAACAACCACAGGCACAGGCACAAGCAGCAGGTGGGTCCCCATTGCAGGGGCTTGCGCGCACGCTCGGCATCGACGGCGCGGTGACCATCCCGGGCTTCCTGGGCTTCCCGCCGCGCCAGGTGGAGAAGATCTACCTGGCGCTCTCGGCGCTCGCCGTTTTGCTCTTCGGTTGGCGCGCGCTCATCTTCCTCGCGTTCGCGTTCTTCCTCTCCACGCAGCAGCCGGCGCAATAATAGTAGGTGGCTGGCTATACCAAATTGAAGCGCGACAGCGGGGACAAAGCGTGCTGGGTGTGGCTACTCGTGCAGCATACAGGCAATGGGTATGAGCGGAAAGGAGAGAGCACACTCTATGGTGGGTATAGGAATTGTAATGTACAGCTTCTTCATGTGGGTTTATTATATCCATCTCTATTGCACAGTTTGTCTATCGTTCAATGCACTGCTAACATACTAACCACATCAACCCAAGCTCAGGTCACTAACCTAATGTTGAGCTGGCGTAGCCCCAAAGAACGGGTGCTCGAGCACCGCGTCCAGAGAAATACGCTTCTCAGGCGTGACCTGCAGCATCCGACAGATGAGGTCCTGCGCTTCTGGAGACACCTTCTCTGTGATGATGCTGCGCGCGAAGAGCGCCTGCGGGCCGTTCTGCAGGATGAACTGGAAGCGGCGGTCGAGCACCGACGCAGAGTGGAGCAGCGGCGCGCCGGTGAGCATGATCACGAGCAGGATGCCGAGCGCCCAGATGTCGGCTTGCACGGGGTCGTAGCATCCATCCTGTTCGGCACTGGTCTCTGAGTTCCCCTCTTGTGTAGAGTTGTCTCCGCTGCCATCGCACGCGTAGACCTCCGGCGCCATGTACCACGCCTTGCCGACCCGCTGGCTCGCCGTCTTCTTGTTGCGCGAGGAGCACGAGATGTCGCACACGAGCCCAAAGTCCGAGAGCTTGCACTCGCCTTTCGAAGTCACGAGCACGTTCTCGAGCGAGATGTCGCGGTGCGCAAAGCCCGCGCGGTGCAGGAACTGTAGTCCGCGCGCGACGTCCTTCAGGAATGAGCGACAGGTGCGCTCGTCGAGTCGACCGCGCGGACTCCGCTTGACCACGTCGAGCAGGTCGCCGGCCGCGCAGAAGTCGAACACCATGTAGAGTACGCCCTTGAACTCGATCTCTTCCTGCACGAGCAACACGTTGCTGCTGGCGTTGGAGCAGTCGCTCTGGCGGCGCTTGCGCAGCGTCGCGTGCACGCGACGCTCTTTGTGGACGTCCTCGCGTACGGGCGCACCCTCGCGGACCGTTTTCTGCCTCTGCGCTGCGAGCAGGTTGACGGTCTTGACCGCCACCTTGGCCGAATTGGTATTCGCGCTGATGTCGCGGCAGAGCCAGACCTGGCCGTAGAGCGCAGGGGCGAGTTGCTTGACGTGCTGGAGCTGCGCGAGGCGGAGCTGCGGGCTGCTGGTGCTCTCGTGGTGCTGCGGAGGGTGCTGCTGCTGACTCTGTTGCCTCTTGTTGTTGTAGCTGTAGCTCTTGGAGAAGTGCAGTCTAGACGCGATCGCCTTGAGCCCCATACTGACAGTCTATCTATCTGTCTATTTGGTGGTGGTGGGGGGGGGATCTGCCTTTTCAAGAGTGAACGAGTGACGCTTGAAGGCCACGACGTGTTGGGGAATGGATGAATGAGGAATCTGAACTGAGTTGGGACTGAGTGAGTGTCTATAGCACCGCAAGTACGGTACCGGTAGAAAGGCTCAGAGCTCAGAGCTCAGGGTTCAACTCTCGCTCTCTCTATACAAAATTTTTGAGCCTGAGAGTCAGGGCGGCGGTTGTTGTTGCATCCGGACTTTGCTGTATGGTATGGGGCCGGCCGGCCAGCCAGCCACAGGCGGCCGGCTGGACATCCAGACTCACAGCAAACACGACGAACAAAATCCACACGAATCGCTCGCTGTAGGGGCGCGAGGCACCGTCCAGCTGGTCGCAGCAAGACACGCGCATGGGGTCTCACGTTTGACAGCGCTATGCCATGTATGCCATGTATGCAATGGGGAGCTCATGCGAGCCAAAGTGTCCGTAAACACCTACGGTAGAATAGCTGGGATAAGAGAGTAAAGGAGTGGGCGGCTCGAGAGCGAATGACTGGGTGACTGGGGCAAGTTCAGGATCGCCCACGAGTTACCAACCCGCCAGCTGGAGCGGTCCTCGTGTCATACGGGGGCTCTGGGCTCAGCTGGTCGGTCGGCTTTCAGTCCCAAGCCCAGCCGCTTGCCCTGACCAGCTGGGAAAGCTCGCTCGGATCTTGTTGCTTCAATTTCAGCCACGCAAGCATGAGCTATGAATGAAAGGGAAGATCCGATCGAAAAGGTTGAAGTGGGCGTGACGCTTCGCAAGACTTGCTTGTTTGCTTGCGTTGGTGTTGCTTGATTTGCATGACCCTACTTGTTTGGATGTGTTGGCATTTGAACTTGTTCAATGTTGGGATGCTTGTTAGGAATTATGCTCCACTCTAATACTAAACATGGTGATTTCTTTGCTTCTTTCTACTTGGTACAGCTACTTTAACACTATGCACGGGGTAAATAATAAATAAATAAGCACGCTTGCTTGCTCCTTGAGCTGCTTGCTTGGTTGGCTCTATGCCGCGACCGCGAAGCAGCCGGTGTTGGCGCACGCCTTGGCAGACCCGCACTCCGAGACGACCGTCGTCTGGCGCGCCGGCACCGCCATCACGCGCTTGGACGATCGGCGCCGCAGGATGCGGTTGATGGTTCGCTTGATGTAGCTCTGGCGGCGCGGCTGCGCAGACGCGTCCGCATTCGCGGCCGACGTGGCGTCCAGTCCGTCGCCCATCTGCTGTTGCTTGGCGAGGATGTCGTCCGCGAACGACGACGGCATGCGGCGGAACACCGGCGCGGCCTGCGTCTGCTGCAGGAACGGGTGGTTCACGACCATATCGATCGTGAAGCGCTTGGTCGGGTCGACCTCCAGCATGCCCGCGATCAGATCGATCGCCGAAGCTGGGAGAGTGGCGGTGAGCCCCCATCGGTCGATCAGCTTGCGCACGCCCTGCGCGGAAATGAGACGGAAACGCGCGTCCGACGTCGCGGCGGCTTCGACTGGTGGCGCACCGATCATCATGATGAACAGCATCACGCCGAGCGACCACACGTCAGCCTTGGTCGGGTCGTAGCGCGCGCCTCCGAGCACTTCCGGCGCCATGTAGAACATCTTGCCGACTGTCTCCTTGGAGATCTTGGTCGCGGACGCCGCGAGTCCCAGGTCGCACACCTGGCACACGTCGTCCTTGGTCACGAGCACGTTCTCGAGCGACAGGTCGCGGTGCGCGTAGCCGCTCTGGTGCACGAACTGCACACCCTGCGCAATCTGGCGCATGTACTTGCGGGTCGTGTTCTGCTCGAGCTTGCCGTCCGTGGATGCCGACACGATCTCGTAGAGCTCGCCGCGCTCGCAGTAGTCAAAGACCAGGTACAGGTAGCCGTCGAACTCGATCTCTTCGCGCAGACGCAGCACGTTCGCGTGGCCGCGGCCGCCGTTGCGCTTCTGCAAGTGGCGGTAGAGCGCGCGCTCGAGCGCCACGTTCTCACGCACTTTCTTGTCGGTCGCGAGCGTGCGCTGCGCGGCGGCGGCGCTCAGCAGCACGCGCTTGACGGCCACGAGGTCGCCCGTCGGCGTGTGCGAGCAGAGCAGCACGTCGCCAAAGAGCGCCGCGGCGATGCGCTTCTGAATCACGTACTCTTCGAGCTTGTTGGCAGTCATGGTTGTTGCTAGGGTTGTGTTTGCTGAAGTTGCCGAGTTGGCTGGACTAGTAAGCGGGCTTGCTGGGATGTTGAGGCTGTTGCTGCTGCTGTTGTGGTTGCTGCTGTTGGACAGCAGCGAGGGTTGCGGCTGTTGCTGCTCTTGTTCTTGCTGTTGCTGTTGCGCGTTGTGCTTGCGGACCAGGTGGACCGCGAGGGGGAAGAAGAGATGCCTCGTGGTGGATGGGATGCGGACACGCGCGCGGCAAGTTGCTGATCAACTAGCTCGCTCGCGGGTGCCTGTACAATGGAATATGCGGGAGGGCGAGTGAGCGCACGCGGGTAGATTTGGAAATGGCCTTTTACTTGTGCAAGCTTGAGCTGCTTGTTTGAGTTTGTGCTGGCTGTGTGTGTGCTGGTTGTGTGTTGCGCGCGTTCGTCTGTTCGTTTGTTTGTCTCTCTCGCTCTCTTGCTCGCTTGCCTACTTTGTTCTCGCTTGTTTTGCGTGCGGAGCAAATTCAAATTTGTGGCTCGTCCGATCGAAGCTTCTTTTTGGGAACGGACGTGTGGCTCGTTTGCCGTGAGCGAGCCTGTGGATGGCGGCCAACATGGGTAAGCTTCACGCCTGCGTTTCGCATACAAAACACGTCACGACAGCACGACAGCTCGCGAGCGATTTCGATTCGTGGAGACAGAATGTACTGACCCGTTATCTTTTCAGGAGAGCGAGAGGGGAGATAGCAGCATCAGTGCATTTGGGCATGCGTGTATAGAGGTTTTGTATCGCGCAAATAATCGTGTGGACTACAAAGTACTATTTCAAGTTAGCTGGTGGTAAATACTGTGGACCACAGCAACACAGCTTCAAGGTTTCCAAAAACGACTTAATCGATGAGTGAATGCATGACCCACACAAGCTCCCTCCAATTTGCAACTGCAATCCGAGACATTTGCATGTAGAACGGAAGAAACCAAGGACAGCGTTGCTCAATCCAGGTCCGATTGTGCAATTATGACCATCACTCCGCGCGCCTCAAAGAACGCGCCACGACAGTGCGTCACGATCTTCGATGATTGCCGCATTTTCCAATGCGAAAGGGAACAAAGCACTATTATGTGGTCCACACTGCTGATTTTGCTTAGAAGACTGTAGGACAGGACGACAGGACCCATTTGAATCGAGAGTATCTTTCTGCGAAAAACACAAAAGCACGCTTGCTTGCTTGGAAGCATACACAACTTGCACTTTGTTCCAAGTGCATCTCATCACCACCACCACCACCACTACCTGCTTGACTTCGACCAAGAAAAGTGAACCCAACATCTATCTATCCAACATGTTCACTGTATATGGCAACAGTCTGGGCTTTTTGATTTGGATCAAGAGAGCTGAGCCTTTCGAAAGATGGCTGCACTTCTTGGATCGGTTTGGTGTAACCGCCGCCGCAAGCACGAAAAGCGTCTCACACTCACTCACGCATGTATGCGCTTTTTCGAAACGGCGTAAACCCAGCGGAGAGGTGATCGATCAATCAAGAGCAAACAAATCAAGAGAAGAAAGCAGTCGCAACACTCCCACTCATAGAGAGAGCGAATATGGTGAGAAGTGCCACACACGATACCATCACCAGTTTCATGCGAGAAGCTTATTCTTCTCTGGACAGCCACAGCAAAGCGAGCGAGCGAGCAGCGTCTCAGGAGCGCGCTGGCTGGCAGATCCATCCATCCACATTCTTCCTTCACTTCCTTCACGTCAGGCAGGAGCTCAGACCTTATTCTTAGGATCTGATTGCCTCACCATTACTTGCTCCATTTTCTCTCTTCTGGCCCCATTCATTCACTCCCTTGACTCTGCAGCTTCAAGCCACTCACCTGATTTAGCTGACGCCTGGATGGCCATCTGGATGGCTCCATGCGAGTATTTTTATATGGTGACCTTTTTGAGTTGACTGTGAATGACTGGTGACTGGTGAACTCATTCTGAGATCAACGGCGCCAAAAGGCGGGAAATCGGAAAATCATCATCGTGATGAAGAGCAAAAGCTCAAAAAGAGCTCAGCTGACAAGTGAGCCCTTTGGCTTGGACTCATCTGCTGGTGGCAGAGAGCGCGGCTGGATATGGATCCAGCGATCCACAACCAGACGCGTCCGAACTTTCCAAGCAGCAGCAGCCGAGCCACTTCGCTCTTGTCGTCCGATTGTGGTGAATGGACAAAGCGAGCTCTCCAGCCATGTTGATGTTCACACCAAAAAGGGGATTCACATGGCTCAGACTTCAAGGCTTCACGGAGGTCACGCTCTTGCTCGGAGCTCCATCACAGAGTGATCCTCGGAATATCGCAGGGTCTCGTCAAGCGCGCGTGTCTCGCAAGTGCGACCCCGCTCACCTCACCTCGCTCAATCGGACTGAGACTGACAGGGCAGTGATTGGATTGATTAACTGAGTGGGAGGTGCACGCGCTCGCCATCAAAAGGCAAAAGGCAAAAGGTATAAGGTGAGGAGCATTCCTCCCGCCCACACGTCTCATACGCTAGCGTCAGCGGCACAGCTACCACGCACACCAATGGCTGCAATTACGTCCGACCGGATGATAGCCAGCCAGCCACGCTCCTTATCACCACTCTATCACAACAGGCGCACGCCACTTGCGCCATGGCATGGAGCTTATCCACCCCAACGCAAAGGGACCAGACGAGGGGCGTCAACATAGAGTACCAGCGTTATAGGTTGCTTGGGCCAAGCAGACTTGAGTCAGAGACCTTCGACAGACAGACACACAGCGTTGCGACTTGTCCAATGGCTTGTTCAACGACGCGTAGGGCTTTCTTTGTATGGGACTCAGCGCGTAAGTGAAGGGATCACCGCCACTATCAATCACTTCACTTTATCCATTGCTGGCGCTCTCTGATTGGCTTCATTCGTCAACTGCTTCCCTAAAATATCGATCTTTCACATGTAGCCAAAAATGTATTATTTAATGCAAATAGATGCAGCAAAGGTTGGTTTAATTCCTGTATAGCCTTTTTACACCCAGGACTTGAAACCGCTGATTTTTACGGGTTCTGAAACGGACCGTTCCGAGTGCGTAATTACGCACTCCAATCTTGCAATTTTGGATTTGGAGCAGCCAACCAGTCAACCAGTCGTTCGCTATCGCTGGCAACGAGCAACGAGCTCGACCGCGAAAAGCGCGCGGCAAAGCTCCAGACTGACCATTTGCTAAAAAAGCATCGCCCTCAAGCGAACCAGCAACAGTACCAGTGCCGCCTCTGAAGCTTCGCAGTGCTTCAGATCGTCTGTCAGTCATCTTGCGACCAGTATCAGTCTCCTGCAGGCGTCGCTGTTGTCGCCAGTGCTGGTGCCAAGTGTGTACATGTGTGTGTGTTTGTCTGCGTGGAGGTCGCTGCTTTCTTTTCAATGGAGTTCCAGTGATGTCCTAATCTTTGATTTGGAATTACCGTCCGAGTCTCACCCAAAAAGGGGAGACGCTTCTGAGGATACAAATGGCTGTTTGCTGAGGAACTCCTAGCTCTATCATTTGCGTATGTATGGGTGTGTGTGTATTGTGTATTTGAGTGCAGTGAGTGCGTGTTGCATGTATGTGCTGTGTGTGGGCAATGAAGGTCGGGTACCACGAATGGAGAAAAAAGAATTGATGAATAGCTTTATATTCTGACACCTCTTGTATGAGTGCGGAGAGAAGTGGCGTCACCGCGTGGCGTCGTGTAATCCGTGCGTTGAGCAGAATCACGCTTTTTACTTCTGATCTTTTTCTCTTCATTCGAGTGTGCTAGCGTGTGCGATCTCTGTTTGCTTGTCCGCTCAGAAGGCGACATGCAACTTGTATGCCCGTCAATCAATCATTCCAAGGGAGTTCGGTGAAGAAATAACCAATCTATCTAATAACTTTCGTTCTTCCGAGATCAATTGTGCGGAGTCATTATATTCTGAGAGCTCCTTCCTCACTCACCTCCGCTTCATAGCCGTAGCAGTAAACACACCAATTCAAATACAGTTCGTTGCTAAAGCGCACTTCCAGGCATTGGTATTCTTCGTTCTTGTGCTCGTCTTTTCCTATTATCCACCATGACGCTCGAGCCATCATTTGACAGCACCTGCACATGCACAATTGCCCATCTGGATGCTTGCTGTGCATTGCGTTTGCCAATTGAATTCTCCCATAATGTCGTCAAAGCACAGCAAATCACCCGATAATGTCACTTTCTCGCGCCTAAGTACGCACCTCCTGATTGCCTCGCGCACAGTCAAAAAACCAAATCAATCCAACGAGATGGCGCTGCGATGGGAGGCGCGCGCGGCGCTCGACGCGCATGCCAAGCCCGTCTCGAGTCTCAAGTTCTCACGCTCGGGGGAGCTCGTCGCCAGCGCGTGTGCGTCTATTGTAGAGAAGCGGCTCTTTGTGTCTTGATATGGTTTGAGTGCGCGCGCTTTGTATGCTTAACCGACTCTGTGTTGTGTGTGTCGCTATGCCCTTTCTTCCTTGCAGCGGCGGATCGATCGATCAAAATGTGGGCGACGACAGAGCTTCTCAAGCAGCAATCCAGCGACGCAGAAGTCAGTAATAGTGCTATTACCAATGGAGCAGCGTCGCTCGCCGCCCTCGCAAAGCCGCAGGCCGCGCTCTATGGTCACGAAGAGGGCGTGAACGACGCGTCGTGGTCGCACGACGGGTATTATATCGTGTCGGCGTCGGACGACAAGACCGCGCGCATCTGGGACGTCGAGTACAGCAAGACACTGTCGACGCTGGGCCGAACAAGCAGCTCCATGAGCGCATTCAACGCGCACGGCATCGCGGTGGACACAGGCGATCCAGTGCACTCATCCGGAGCTCATGGACACATGGGCGAGAACGAAGGGCACTCAGGCTTCGTGTTCTCGGCGCAGTTCAACCCACAGGGCTCGCTGATTGTGACGTCATCGTTCGACGAGACGGTGCGCTTCTGGGATGTTCGCACAGGTCGTTCGGTCGCGGTTCTCTCTGCGCATCACGAGCCGATCGTGAGCGCGAGCTTCAACCACGACGGGACGCTGCTGATCACCGCGAGCTACGACGGGCTGGCACGCATTTGGGACGTCGCGACGCGCGAGTGCTTGCGCACGATCATCACGGCACCGAGCGTGCCGCTTACGCACGCGCAGTTCACGCCGAACAGCCAGTACGTGCTATTCGGTACACTCGACAGCAAAGTGCGGCTCTGGGACTATGCGCGCGAGCGGTGTCTGAAGACGTACAGTGGTCATGTGAATAAGCGGTTCTGCTCGGTCGCGTCTTTTGGGAAGCAGTTTACAAGTCACGACGCGCTGAGCGATGCGAATCGGAACCCGCTGCTGCTGTGCGGCTCGGAAGACGGTCGAGTGTGCATGTGGGATATGCAAACTGAGCAACTGGTCGAGGAGTTCAAGACTGGAGCTGCTAGTCAACCCGTCATCGCAGTGGACCACCACCCCGAGAAGTCGATCGTGGTCGCGAGCTCCGGCAAAGTCATTAACGTGTGGGAACAGGCCAGCGCCGAGGCTGCTGACTCGATCGTTGAGGTCCCCACTGTGCAGATACCGTAGGTTAGAAGAAGACAACACGATGATGGAGGGAGGTGTGAGAGCAGACAGATTGGACCATGTAAGAAAAAGAGAGAAAAAAATCAAGGTCTATTTATTTGAATACGGGGTAGCAACTGCATGGTCCAAGGCGTGAGGCGAAGAGCGCGCTCCTCTCTACTTGGCTTGGAGCTTGTGCAGGTTCTTTAGATAGCTGAGCGAGAACTGGTTGTCGTCGCAGCTGTGGAAAAGGACCAAGGAGTAAGATACAAGACACACAAACACAGGTTAGTGATCCGTAATTGGGCACAATGCAGGTAAACGACTAGGACAGGCCACTCACATCTTTGCCAGGTCGTTCAGGTGGTGCGCGATGCTCTTCTGTAATGCGCGGAACGTGGTGAGGAAGTCGCTCGGGTCGTCGCGCAGCTTGGCGCCATGCGCGTTCAGGATCGCGAGACTCCACTGCAAGTAGAACTCGAGGTGCGGGCTCTTGTCGATGCGCTTCGCGAGCAACTGCATCAGGCGCTTGAGGTACACGTCCTTGAGCGACTGCGCGACGAGCGCGATGCTCTCGACTGGCACGCTCTCGACGCACGTCTCGATCAGGTCCTCTTCGTTCAGGTGCAGCGACATGAGCAGCGCCTTGGTGAACTCCTGGCGCTTCACCGCGCGCTTGATCGAGTCCGGCGTGATGTCTTCGTCCAGGTCGAACGGATCGAACGTCAGGTTCTCGTCGAGCGCGTAGATCAGCAGTCCTTCAGTGGTCGCAGCGGCCCACGATCGGCCCGTCGGCGAGAACATCACAGCCTTCGAGAGCACTTCGAGGTTCTTGCGGCGGCTGCCTGGGTCCACAGAGCGCGAGGCACCAACGAGCTCATCGCCAGCCGATTTCCCGGATTCCAGCAGGTGCGCGTCCAGCTCCGACTTGCTCAGCCCCGCCTTGGTCATCTGCGAGCTGTTGAGGTAGTCGAGGACACCGTCGAGCGAGCGGTTGTGCGAGATCTGGAACTTCTTGAGCAGGATCTGCTGCGACGTCTCGTAGATGCAGATGAACTTGGATCGGCCACTCGCGAGCACGCACGAGCCGTCCGCCGAGTAACAGACACTGGTGAAGTGCTTGGAGATCGAGTTGTTCGCCGCCGAGATCTTGTCGCCGTCGCGGCGCCCACCGGCGATGTCGCGCATGCCGTCGATCGAGCTCACAATCTCGCCCTCTTTCGTGTCCCAGATGTTCAAGTATCCGTTCAGCGTCGCCGAACAGAGCTGCTTGCCGTCCGGACGGAATGCCACCGCAAGCACGTCGGTCGAGTGCGCGAGCGGCTCGATGAGGCTCTTGTTCTGGTACACGTTCCAGAGACGCACAGTGTGATCCCACGAGCCCGAGGCCAGGATCGGCTCCACGGACACCGATGGCGAGAACGCGAGTGACGTCACGGGACCCGTGTGGCCACTGAGTACGTCCGTCAAGCGACCGGTTTGCAGCGACCACACATAGATGTTGAACGGGTCGAGCGTGCCGGCGCACACAATCTGACCCGACAGGTCCAGCGCGAGCGAGATGAACTGCACAGGCTCGGGCGTCGTCATCACGCGGAAGTTCTTGTATCGGTTCAGATCGAAAGCGCGCACCGTGCCGTCCAGCGAGCAACTCACCACAGCCTGACCGTTCGCAGTGAACTTGACACCCGTCACAGGCGCTTCGTGCTCGGTGAACGTCACGTAGCAGAAGCCGCTGTTCGTGTCCCAGAGCTTGAGCTTCGCGTCGTCGGCACCCGTCGCGATGATGCGGCCATCTGGCGAGTAGTCCACGACGTTCAGATCGAAGTAGTGACCCTGTTGCTTGAGCACGTACGTCTCGGAGCGCCACTCCCAGACTAGGAGCTGGCCGAGCTTCTTCGACGCGAACGCGAGCCACTCGCCCGTGGCGTTCACGGCGACCGTCTCGATCTCGTTCTGCGAGATGCTGAGCGTGTGGATGTTGTTGAAATCGGGCGTCTCGTAGATTCCGAACGTGCCGTTGCCAAAGCCCACGACGAGCAGGTTTGACTCCGCCTGGAACGTGCAGCAGAGCACCTTGGCGTAGTCCATCTTGAACACGTGCTTCTTCTTCGTCGACCACTTAAGCGCCTTGGCGATCGCTGGGATCTCGATCTGCTCGATCATGGTCTCATCCTCCTGGTCGCTCTCGTCTTCGCCTGACGTCTTGCCGGCGTCCTCTGGAAGCTGGTACGTCCACATGAACGCACCGCCGTCGCGTCCGATAGTGTACACTTCGCTGTCGTCCGCCGAGAAGAACGCGCCGATGACGTGGTCGCGGTGGCCCGCGAGCGTTATCGGGTGGAAGTCAGGGTACGGGTTCACCGAGAAAATGCGTGCCGACAGATCCTCCGAGCCTGTCACGAAGAAGTTGGAGTCGTGCGACCACTCGATCGAGATCACGTCCGCGTAGTGGCCGCCGTACGTGCGGTGCAGCGCGAAAGGCGCGAACTCTCGTCGCAGCGCAGGCGTGTTCCACAGCTGCACCTTGTTGCCGTGCGAGACAGCGATGTATTTGTCGTCGGGGCTGAACGTCAGCGCGCGCACGGGCTTCTTGAAATTGAAGCGGTAGAGCACGACGCCCTTGCGCAGGTTTACCAGCAGGCAGCGCCCTTCTTCGTCGACGGCGACCATGAGGCGCGAGTCGTGCGAAACCGCGATGCGGTCGATGTTCTTGCGGCCTTCGAACGCGAAGGTCTTGGACGTGTGGCTGCGTTGCAACAAGATCATCGCAACAACAGTTAGCACTTCAGCCAGTTAGTGTGCGAGAGGACACCACAACAGCAGCGTAGGGCTACGAGAGGTGAGAGTGATGCAAAGAGACGGACGTACTTGATGAGGTCGAACTTGGTGATGCGGTTGCCCACGGGGCTCAGCACGCTGTTGCCGTCCGGCGTGAAGAGCACATTGCCCTGCGTGTACACCGTGCCGCACAGGTGCTGGAACTACAATCGCATACAATACACAACCGGTCAGCTACTCATCTACAAACGCATCTGCACATACAGAGAGTCGCGATCAATGAACGCACTTCGTAAGCAAACTTCATGGCGCGCGCGTCTGCTTCTTGCTCTCAGCTCGGGTGCTTATTGCTTCTGTCGTTTGGAGCTCTTGGGCAATATTGTGTTGGGTGTTTTTGACTGGCCTTCGTCAACACCTCTTTTCTGCCAATAAAGTATCGTTATTTTCAATTTCGGCCAATCGTGAGACGGAAACACTCCGAGAGGCGCCATTCCAGTCGATTGAGCTTTTTGAGCCATCGAGCCCAATAGACAAGACAGACAACAATAACGAACAACCAGACGGGTTCATTGACTGACGGACTGAGGCAAAGACGATGGCGGCGGTGGCGAGCGAGAGCAACGCCGTGCAGGCGCTCATGCACAAGTTCCTCGCGCTGCTGCGCAACTACCGCGAACCCGTGACGGACGCCGAAGTGCGCGAATACTTCCAGAGCGAGGGCCAGGGCGAGTATGAGAAGCTGCCCAGTGTGCTCAACGTCCTCATGAGCGAGGTGCGTCAGCCGCAGTTGCTGTTGAGCGATATGACGGTTGCCCTTGGTGATGATGTATGCTAACGTGATGGCTGCGTATGTATTGTAGGGCAAGATCAAGATCTTCCAGAAGGGCAACGTGCTCTCGTACGGCGTGATCGGCGCCGAGGAAGCCGAGCGCATCCGCGGACTCACGTGAGTAGAAGCGATGATGATGATCTGTTGTTCTGGTGGTGATGATGCTGGTGGTACATTTGATGCTAACGATCGTGTGTGTATATCTGCAGACTGGAGCAGCGTCTCGTGCTGCAGGAGATCGAGCGCGCGGGCAACAAGGGCATCTGGACGCGCGACATCAAGACCCACACCAACATCCCGCAGCAGATCGTGACCAAGACGCTGCGGCTACTCGAGACGCGCCGGCTCATCAAGTCGGTCAAGTCGATCAGCAGCAAGAACAAGAAGCTTTACATGCTCTTCGACCTGGGTATGCTAAAATCGAGTGGCTGGCTGGATATGAGGAGCTCTGTAATCGTGCACAGCTGACTGATCTTGTGTTGCATTTGCAGTCCCATCGGCGGAGATCACAGGTGGTCCGTGGTACAATGAGCAGGAGTTCGATCACGTATTTATTGACACGCTGAGCACATTTGTCTACGAAGTGATCAAGGCTTCGGTGCGTCTTGGCTTTCTGGGTCTAGGAGAAGGATGGATGATGCGATCTGATACTGACATGAATATCTCGCCTCCTATGTAGGGAATGAGCACGCTGAACGCGATCACAGACAAAGTGCACGCGTCGGGCATCTCAAAAGTGGCATTAGGCCCCGAGGAGATCCGCTCGATCATCCAGACACTCATGTATGACGGCCGCGTGGAGGAAGTGCGCGCCGTGCGTCTCACCCCAGGGGTATGTAACCTAACTGATACAGTAGTGATTTTTCACTCGAGCCATGCATGGTGTATGCGATATATATACAATCTATGTGGCTCATGTCCTAACCATATTCTTCTATGTACCACTCGTAGGCGAGCCATGAAACCAAGTACAAGGTTTCGCAGGAGATCTCGACGTTCAACTTTTTGTCCGAGACCCCCTGCGGCGTCTGTCCGGTACGTGGAGTAGCTTTTGGGTCAAGCTGTAGCTGCATTATAGCGAACCTGACTCTGTGTATCTATCTATGGGTGCATTTAATGGTCATGCTATAGGTGTTCAGCCAGTGCCAGGAAGGCAACATCATCTCGCCGCGCTCGTGTCTGTATATCTCCAAGTGGGGCGAGCTCAAGGACCTGGAGTTTTAGTTGCTTTGCTTTTTTCAAGGTTCATCTAGGTTCTTCCACAGAACCTACATAGAAACCCAAATAACGCAACCTACAAAAAACAAACCTACAAAGCTCAAAAATGCAGGTCAGCCTACATATTGCATTATTTCAGCCAATCACGTGCGCTTCTAGGACTGATTCTTTACAGTATAGCTTGGCACATTACCGCCATTACTGCTCGCGCAAAAAGCAGAATGGAGCGCCACCATCAAGCCCACGCTGCTGCACCGCCATCGCTGTCGCTCATGCGCGCGGGCACGATCGTCCATAGCAGCAGTAGCATTACCAATAGCACAACTACAGATCGTCGCGTGTCCTCTGCGCAGCTGCATGGCGCTGGCGCAGCGCACGATGCGCGCGAGCGCGTGATCCCCATGACGCCGGTCCTCATGGCTTCGTTTCCAAGCCAAGCACCGCAGAGCCACGGTGAGCACTCTTATTGATCTCTCTGTATGTGTGTGGCTGCATATTTGAGGGGCGTGTTGGGGATACACTCAAGCGTTTTTATGTGTGCTGCTGCATTTGATGCTTTGCTATCGTATTGGGTTGCATTGTGTTGGCAGGAACCGAGTCGCCTTACCACACTGGACAACCTGCTGGCGCTGGCAGCAGCTACTCATTGCGGCGAGGCTTAGTGCGAGAGCGACAGACACCACAGTGGTTCACGGCCGCGCCGCTGCTGTCGCAATTCTACAATTCGCAGCCGCCAGGCTCGCTGCTTCTACCACCAACAACAGCAGCAACAGCAACAGCGACGACATCATCAGCGCAGTCTCCGAGCCATCACTATCAGCAGCAGCAGCAGGACCAAGACCAAGATGATCAGAACCACCACCATAGTCAGTCAGGGACGCCTCTCCGGACCCGAGGCTATGAGCACTACCGCTTTCCCAGCGACGTTGTCAGCCACCGCCAGCAACAACAACAGCAACAGCAGCACCAACATTTCTATTCGCGTAGACTCTCCCACTTTGAGCTTCGAGGTGATGAAACGTCCCCGCTGCTAGCTGCAATTTCATCAGCCCCAGCACCGCCACCTCGTACCGGTATTCTCTCGAGCCCCAATGACGATCACCAGCACGAGAGCCATCACGAGCACACCGCCCCACCAGCAAAGAAGCGCAAGAAGACCGCGTTTCGACTGCGTAACTTCCTGTGCATGCATCCGGGATGTGGTAAATCGTTCACCGACAACGCGCACCTGCGAGACCACACGTTCGTGCACACGGGCGAGAAGAGTCTGAGCTGCGAGACCTGTGGGAAGTGCTTTGCTCGTCTATCCACGCTGCACGACCACCAGCGGGTTCACTCGGGCGAGAGGCCGTACAGCTGCTCGCATCCTGGTTGTGAAAAACGGTACTCGTCTCGCGCGGCGCTTCGCTTCCACGTTGCAGGTCACGCCTCCGTGACTCGACAGAGGTCCATCGGAGGTGGCACCAATGGCAGCACTAGCAGCAACATTCGAAGTGGTACTGCTGCGACGCATCACCCTGTAGCCAGTGAGCCGCTGGTACTGCATCTCTCAGGCATTCACGAATCGAGAAGAAGCCCCACGCTTGAGCCTGGAGTACAGTTGCCACTTCAGCTGCACCAACATCGTCACAACGGAGTTGCAAGTCCGCCTCCTCCTCCTGCGATCGCTAACGGCACGCTGTACCTGCACGCGAAGATCCAGACGCAGCAGACGCAGATTGCGGAGCTGCAAGCCGAATTGCAAAAGCTCAAGCGCAACGCCAAGAAGAAGAAAACCCAGCCATCATCGACAGCCGCGTCGACGTCGAAACCCAACCGCCAGAGTGTCCTTGCAGCTCCGATGGTCGCCTCCGTGCTCTTCCTGATGGACGGCATGAAGCCCTTCCAGTGCTTTGTTTGCTACCACAGGTTCGCCAACTTCTTCCAGCTCTCGTTCCACGCCAAGCAGCACCCTGAAGCGGATATCACGGACGTTGTTCGCGCGCAAGAGCCGCTGCCAGTGGGCCCGAAGTTCTGTCCCGAGGCGGATTGTGAGTACGCTGAGAAGAACCAAAAGCCGCTGAAGAACCTGCAGACACTCAAGCGCCACTGGCAGCGGCGACACCAGCTCTCTCGACCGTACGTGTGCGCTCTTTGCTCGCCGAACGACCCGAAGACGTTCAAAACCAAGGAGAACCTCAAAGCCCACGAGAAAGACTGCAAAGGCGGCGGCGGCGGTGAGTATGCGAGGGAGCGCCAGGCGGCAGCACGCCGTTGAAGCCACCTGATGCAATTATAAGAGCAAATAGCAACATGCAACACATAGACATCACATGCACAAACCGCAAGCTTGAAAACCGGTCACCTCCATTGTCCTAACTGGATGTATGTATTTTCGTGTGCACGCTCGGCTGTTGTCAGCTCTTCTTCTTCTTTCTACTTGGCGACATCGAAGACTTGCTCGATGATGCGGTGGAGGTTGATGCTTTCGAGGTAGCCCTGTTCACAACAACAAAGCGAAAGCAATACGTACAAGCAAACATTAGTGTGTGGAACACTCTCGGCTAGACCGAACCTCACAAGCAGTCGACACCCACCGCTTTCATCTTTTTCACCGCGTGGAGGAACACCACAATCGCGTGGAAGAGGTTGTCCTCGCCCTATAGAAAGAAAAGCGAGAGCAACTTGGTTAGTCCACGCAGGTCTGTCAAGGTTGACCATAGAACCTAGAGCACAAACAAACACTGTCGCGTTTCTTACCGGCACGATTTCGCGCACAGCCGCGCGTGCGAGGATCTTGAAGTGTGGAGGTCGCCCCACCGTGCGCACAACAAACAAGCGGCTGCGGATGCTCGGTGTGAACGGACGACGCGGGCCTTTGCCCAGGAAGTACGATTTCCAGAACGGGCGGTCGCGCTCGTTGTCAGCAGGGAGCATGTTGTCCATCATGCAACAAAACACGTTCATGAGGATCTCCGCGTCCGATGGCAAGCTCTCCGACCACTCTTTTCCTGTAGAGTATAAGTAATCACTAGAGTGAATACCACTAATCTAACAGGGGGAGTAAAATACAATGTGTGAGCCTACCTTTCCAGGTTGAGCCTTTGTTCCAGCGGTAGCGGTCGAGGCTTCGGTCCTTCGAGAGCATGATCAGACGCTCGAGTACGTACTGCTGGCGCTCCAGAGACGAGTACTCGGTGCTGTTTGGGTCGCCGACATTCAGGTATTTGTCAAACTATACAGACAACACAAAAAAATACACACAGTTAGGATACAAGCAAAGCCACTATTCCACCAGTTGAATGTAAGACGGTAAGCAACTAAGCGACACTCACGCTCGTGTGCTCTTCAAACAGATTGACGCCGCGCGTTTTCGACACGAACAGCGGGCTCTTGGTGAGTCCGTGCAGCATGTCGGAGAGCGAGACGTTGGTCATCTGGTTCGTCTGGCCAGGAGGGCACAGCAACGCCTGCGACGGCATGCGACGCAGCAAAACGTCCGCCATGACGCCGCACTCGTTCAGCTCGGTCGCATTCTGGATGAACGCCTCGACGACGTCCTTGACGTGGCACGCCAGCAGGCGGCGGATGTTGCGCGAGTACAGGTGCATGAACATCGCGAGCCCCCACTCCTCCAGCTGGCGCCACGCCACATGCGGGTTCGACGACGTCTGCAGCGCGTCTTCCTCCTGACTCTTGGTGCTCTCCTGGATGTACGGGTCGAAGCCCGACGCCTGGTACACGCGCGGCACCATGGATGCGTTGCCGTAGATACCGTACCCATCGTTCTGGAACGTCGCGCCGACGCCGAATGTCGACGACTGCTGGAGCGATTCTTCGTCCTCGCGCTTTTTCTGCGCCTGCTGGAGCTTGCGCAGGTATGCCTTCCCGTCCTCCACGGTCTTCACGGGCGCGGGATCGAAGAACGACCGCTGCTTGATGGCTGCGGCAGTCGAGCTCTTCTTCGTCGACGGTGAGATCGAGCGCAGATTCTTCAGGTTCATCACTTCGTTCACTGTTGTGTGTCCACAGACAGCATCATACAGAATAACAACCAAGTATGTCAGGGATACTTACGATACCAGCCATTTAACAGCAACCGTAATCGGAAAAGGGGTGTATAATGGCACGTACAGGCAGCCGCGCGATCCACTGGCTCCGGACTCGCTGGAGCGCTCTTCCCCAAGCCCAAGTACTGAATTCGCACGCACACAGCAGCAACACAATAACAGGGAGACCAGTGTCAGCATACGCTCTTCCATACCCCATGTCAGAACACGACATCGAGCAGACTGTTCGGCAATAAATACCCTGTCGTTGAACTCGCGCAGCAGGTCCTCGCCCTGTACCTGCGCGCACTTGAGCGCCAGGATCCCAGAAAGCACCCACATGCCCTGCGCTGTAATACACAGAAACCCATACATATAGATAAAAGACACACAGAGTCAGATCATATCCGTCAGCACAGGTTGACGACGATCAAAACATCGCCCGTCATCACTCTCTTTCGTACCGCCCAGCGCCAGCAGACTCGGCAGAATGCTGCTGCTCCACTCGCCGTTGAGCACTTTCCAGGGCGACGGCAGCGCGAGCCCGAGCACCACGAACGCGAAGAACGCGCTCGAGCCGAGCGCCGCGCTGTACGTTACGCGCTGCTTCTCGCGGATCGCGCGCGCCTCCATGGCCTCGAGCGCGTGCGCAGACTCCGCCATCGCTTCGCTTGGCTCTATTTATCTATCAATCTCACTTTGAAATCTGACTGTTGTTGCTTTCCAGTGGAAATGGCACGCCGTCCGCACTGGCAGATGCAGGGTGGAATTCGCATACAAATATCAAGCTTGATGTGCAATGTGTATAGAAAACATCTGTCTATCTAGCGAAAGCACCACTGGATTCCAACTTCATCGACACCTGTAGGGTATGAATGTTGGAAAGCCGTGGTGGTGTATAGTAAACGGACAGGATGCGGTTTTAGAAGAGCATTTTTTCCACAATCGGCTCGATTCGGCTCGGCTAGTTTTAGGTACCGAATCTGACGCCGCTTTTTGCAAACGAAAAGCTCACATCCCGAAAACGCGTGGCAAACCTCGTCGACAAGCTCATCGAGTGTGCCGCTGCCGCCGCTCGCTCCCATGAACGGCTTCGACTCATTCTTCCCGAGCAGCGGGACGCCGCGCAACCCATACCGCCATGCGGACTACCGCCATCCGCGGCCGCCGCAGTCCAAGCAGGACCGCTTCTACGTCGTGGTCGGCACACTCGTGTGCTTCGCGCTCTTTGTCTTCTGGCAGGGCATGCCGAACGCTCCGGGTGGCGCCAGGGGAGTCCCACTCTCGATCGACTCGCAGGCCGCAGCTGCCGCCGCCGCGCTCTCTGGCGGCAATGGCGCTGCAGCTGCACCAGCAGCAACGCCCCGATCCAGACCGAGACTCAAAGGCGCGGCTCCGTCGCTGTCCACGACGCCGCTGAGCTTCAAGGTGATGACGTTCAACCTGCGCTTCGCGGGAGGCAACGACGGCTGGAACAGCTGGCGGTACCGAAAGGACCACGTCGCGGAGATCATCAACCGCTACCACCCGGTGCTCATGGGCACGCAGGAAGGGCTGAAGGACCAGCTCACGGAGCTCGCGTCGCTGCTGGAGCACCCGTACGCGCGCTTCGGCGTCGAGCGCGAGGAGAACGGCGAATTTGAGCAGATCTTCTACGACACGAGCGTACTGGAGAAGCTCGATGACGGCGACTTCTGGCTCTCGGAGACCCCGGACACGTTCGGTACGAAAGGGTGGGACGCCGCGTGCGTGCGGCTCGTGACATGGGGCAAGTTCCGCGTCAAGGCGACCAAGCAGGAGCTCTTCTTCTTCAATACGCAGCTGGACCACGTCGGCCCGAACTCGCGCGCGCAGGGCTCGCGCTTGCTGTGGCGCCGGATCAAGGAGATCGCCAAGTCGGCGCCGCTGTTCCTCGTGGGTGACTTCAACACGTACCGCCACACGGAGACGTATAGCTACTTCACGAAAGAGGCGGACGGCCCCAAGCTGCTCGAGGCGTGGCCCGAGTCCGAGGAGAAGATCGGGAAGGTCTCGTACACGTACCACGGCTGGGCGGGCGTGGACAACGACGGCGAGCGCGGCGCCGTGGTCGCAGCGAACCACATCGACTGGATCTTCTACCGTCCGCAGATGAAAGTGCTGACCACAGAGGTGATCACCGAGGCGCGCGATGGACGGTACCCGTCGGACCACTACCCGATCCAGTCCGAGTTCCTGTTCCCAAGCCCCGCTGATCTGCCACCGCCCTCGTCCTCACGCTAGGATCGCGCTGAGGATATCCTTGATAGGGATGTTAGGCTAGGCTTCCTCATGGCGTTCAAAGCTTTTGTTATATACTAGTATCTGTTAGATCTCTTCCTCGTTTCCTGGTTCTCTATGCGCTGTTCGTATAGCACCTCAGCGGCTTGCCGGGCCCGTGCCAGAGCGCGACCATGTCGAGCCCCACGCTCTCGTAGCCCCTCGTGAAGTCGCCCAGGATCCGCAGCGACGTGAGCGCCGAGAGCACACTCACGAACTCGCACTGGGTCGGCTGCGTCCAGGGCAGGATGATGTTCTTCGGGTCCTTGACCCACCCGGCGAGCTCGTTGAGCGGCAGCCGGAACTGCGTCGTCGTGCCGTCGTACGTGAACACGTAGCTCAACGGCATGGCGAGCGTGATCCCGGCGTTCCGGTTGCACGTGCTGCACTCGAGCACCACAAGGTTGCCGCGGTCGAGCAGGTTGAGGTTCTCCTGGTCGAAGCTCCCCTCCGCGGATGAGAGCACAAAGCCCAAGCTGCCGCCGTACGCCGACCACTGGTTGCCCAGGAACTTGCTCGGCGCGCTGAAGTACCAAAGCATCGAGTCGTCACCCGAGCTGTCGCTCTTGCGGTGGATCACGGCATCCAGTCCGTAGACGTGGTAGCTGAGCAGGCGGCCGCGCGAGATCGGCTGAAATGTTGGCGACTGCGCGTTGTTGCCGTTGGAGACGATCCGCCAGTTCTCGGCGTCGCGGTCGAACGTGCTGGTCACGAGCCCGTCGTTCGTCGTGATCGTGATGACCGCGTCCTTTGAAGTGTTGACGCCATTCGTCATCGTGTAGCGGAACTCAGCGTACTATGGTAGCAGTCATCATCATCGCATACACCGTAGGAGAGAGTCTTAAATCATCCAATACAGGCTTGTAGTAGAAAGCGAGAGCGATTGTATACCTTGGAGTTCAACGGCGGTCCGCCGTAGATCGAGCGCACGAACACGACGCGGTTCTTGGAGCCAGTGACAGCTGTGGGCACGGTCATGATCGGTGTCACATCTTTCTTTGGTTCGTAGCTGCACAGATAACCAATAGGCAAGGAGCAACACATTCAGCCAGGCCTCGGTCGTGCGTTTGGTATCGAAATAGCTTCGCAAGACGGACCCATAGGAGCTGAAGACCTGCAAGAGCTGGTAGAGCTGACCGTTCTGCGTCAGCGACGTGATCGTCGCGGTGAGCTGCGCACACACAATAGCAGCAAACACGGATGCACTTGAGTACACAGCACTGCTTTATGCATAGTAGCCATAGCGACAGAGTGATTACCGAGGAGCCATCTTGGTTGAAGCCCTTGAACGTGATCACTTCCTCCTTGCCCGGGTCGACGTGGTACACCAGGTTGCGCGCAATCGGGCTGAAAGCACAAGCGATGCACAGAGAGTGAGTACCGGAGCCGCAAGCAGCTAGTATAACGCAGCAAAGAGATGACGTACACATCGGCAGCTACATGCACGAGCAGCAGGTGCAACAACAGCCATGCAGTCACCACGCGCGCCATCGCCATCGCCATCTCGTCTTTCGTAAATGAAGCGCGTCGTTTCAAGATGGCGCTTTTCACTTTTTTTGGACAAAAGTACTCTAATGGAGCTTACAACTACCTGTATATAAGATTTAATTTCAAATAAAATACAAATTGAACGAAATAAAAATCTCTATAAGGCATGAAGCTTGATATAAAAGGTGGAAAGGGCCTTCTATTATAGTGGCTGACAGTGCTTGGCGGAATTTGGCGAGACAAATGTAGTGTTCCCTCGTCACGCTCACTGTCAAACAACAGCAAGCCCACCATCACGACGAGAAGCCCCACAGAGCACACACAGCCAGCATGAGTGCCATCTTTACGCCGTCCGAGTCCATCAACTACAACTTCGTCTCTGGGGTCTACGGCTTCTTCAGCGCGCTCTGCCTGCTGCTGCTGGCGCTGCACTTCTACACGCCGCAGGTCGAGGGCTTCTTCATCACGCTGCTGCCCTTCCTGCCCTGCTTCCTCTGGAGCCTCGTGGTGCGCAGCAAGTGGCTCAAGCAGCAGAAGGGTGCGGAAGACAAGCAAAACGCCGATAAGGAGGCTGAAGAAGAGGCCAAGAAGGACAAGTAAAGCGCCTCCGCTGCTACAGCTATACTATGTCAGGCACCGTGGTGATCTCAGTGTTATACGCGTCCGAGTGAGCGAGTGGCGCGTGGTGAGTGCATGAGGTACAGACATCCCGCTCGATTTTGTATTTGTGGCGTGATTGGGGAATAGATTTCTTTGTTTTTTTCTTTTTGTTTTGCTTGGGCGATGGTGTTTCTTGATGTGTAGTACTGCTGGCTGTGCAGAATATTATCGCATGGCTGGCTCGCTGGTGCACCAGGCTCTTCGTGCGTGTTGGCGTCCCAGCGGCGAAGGTTTGAGGATGATGACGTCTGGGTATTTATGCGGCTGCTGCTTTTGAAAACAACTGGAGCGCCTGGAGAGCTTGAGCTACGTCACGTGCTGCTGCTGCTGGTTCGAGTTCCATGCGCGCGAGCAGTGCCTGGAGGATGTCTGTGTACGCGGCGTTGCGCTCCGTTCCGCTGCGCTTCTGGTCCTCCACACATCGCGCAGGCTTTTCATGTCTGACACGCTCACCTTTCGACTGCAGCAGCGTGTCGTCGTCGACTGGCGGCGGCTGCATCAGCGCATTTTGGAAGAGCTGCTCAAGCACCGAGAGCTCTAAACTGATTGTCTCGACGCTCGTTGTGCGCAGCAGTTCCTCCAGCAGCAGCTGCTCATGACACTTGAGAGTCCACTGGACCGCAGTCATCGAATTGAGGGCGACCGCCACCCGCGCGAAGCTCTTCTGGAAGTGTGCGTCGAAGAGCTCTGTCGTGCTCTTGCGGGACTCCAGTCGCATCAGTGTCTCCAGCGTGCTGGTCGCGCTAGATTCAGTCCCAGCATGTAGACAACGGTCAGAACCAAGTTGCACACAAGCCAACTGGAGCAGCCAAAAAACAAGCGGCTCAGCAAACTCACCACGCGACCGCTTCGTTGCTGCTCTGGGTACGTGACACCACCAGTGCGACATCAAACAGCCGATCGTACACGCGCTCCATCGTGGTCAAGCGTCCGTGCTGCAAGAAATATGCCGACACCGCTTCGCTCCCGCGACCTATCACCCCCATACAAACAGCACCAAAGAGATCATGTGAGCCGCCATTTTATCCCTATTATATCAGTGCGCAATGAAAGCAAAGCAACACTTACGCTCTAGCAGACAGGCGAGATGCTGGACCAGTTTCCCCAGAGCGTGCTTTGCGTCACCGTTCTCGAAATCCAGGATGTGCTTTACCGAGACCGTCTCCAGGATGTCGTGGATGTGCGGCAGCAGCGTCTTGTCCAGTGAGCCCTCCATCAGGAAAGAGAGCACCTCCATGCCCGTGGCGGTCTGCACGGGCGAGACGACACCACCAGCGACCACCTCCGAGTCGCCTCGGATGCGCGCGAGGATCAGCGACATGTACGTGTCTGGCGCCGCGAATCGCCCGACAAGCTCCGCGACGATCTTGAGTTCGTTGGCGATCTCTGGCTCGCGCCAAACGCGAAGCAGCGTCTGGAGGAGCAGGTGCACGTCGACGGTGATCGTCTCTTCGCAGTACACGATGATGCTCTTGAGCAGCCGCACAGCGTGACCTCGCGTTTTGGACTGCCAGTTGTCCAGCTCGCGCAGAATCGGGTTGAAGAACCGTCGAGCGCGGCCGCGGACGTACAAGCGCGTACCCAGCGACGGGCGAGCGTCGAGAAATGGCGGCGGGAGCCGCTTGCGGTAGTTGTAGCTCGGGTTCTTCCCGTCCACGCCGTACTGCTTCATCTCCAGCACTTCCTCGCCGTGCTCTTGTTCGTACCGAGTGCCGAGGAACGCAAGAACTTGCAGCGCATTGTGGGAGATGTCGTCGTTCTCGTCACTCACGGCGCTGAGCAAGTACGGCATCAGCCGCGATTCGTGGTCGTAGCGGTCGGGGAGATTCGTGATCCAGTCGCTGATCATGTCGAAGAACGCCTTGCGGACGAGCGGATTGGCGTCCTGGTCCAGCTTGGCAAAGTAGTTCAAGCGGATCTCGGAGGTGTAGAATGCCGAAATGGGGATCACGTTCTCGTCGCGGTGTCCGATCAAGTCGACGATCGCCTCGGTCCCGCTACCTTTGCACTTGTCTCGATTTGGACACGTCACCAGCGCGCGGATCGTGTCGGTCGCAGCGATGCGCACGCGCGCCAGCCGGTGGAGAAGTAGGTCCTTAGCGGCGCGCACGATCGCGACGCTGAAGTGCTTCATGACAGACACCATGTTGTTGGTGATTGCGCGCAAGATCTCGCAGGCTTTGATGTTGACTTCGTGGAAATTGTCATGTAGCCCGCTCACGAGGATCACCAAAACGTCAAACATGTACGCGTGCAGGATCGACGACGCGTTGCGGCTGAACGCGTTCTCTAGTAGCGCAGCGAGCAAATCGAGGAACAGCAGCCGGATCTCTTCCGAAGGCTCTTCGGGCTTGAGGCGCGAGACTTGGTCTTCTTCGACGAAGATGCGGCCGCGCTTGAACGCGTCGTGCAAGAACTGGTCGCGCGTGAACTGCTGGTTCTCTTCGTCGTAGCCGTACTGACTGTTGATGCGGTTCGTGATCGCTGGCATCAAGTAGGGGATGAAGCGCAGCAAGTCTTGCTCTTGTGCGATAAACAGCGTCACGACACGGATACAAACGTCGCGGACCTTCTCCACCGGGTCGTTGAAGCGCTTGAAGAGCGGCTTGGCGACTTCGCCAAAAGTCGAGTCGTCGGCGGGTTCTTGGTTTTCAACCGGCGTCTTCTCGGACGGAACCACAGTGATCACCTGCTCACAGAGCTTGAGGAAATGCGCTTCCAGCGCCAGTGCAGCCTTCTTCCGGACGCTGGAGTGCTCGTCTGCGAGCCGATTCAGCTCTCTCTGGAGGTTGAACGGCTGTGCACTCGCCTGCTGCTGCTGCTCAGCTTTGGTGTCCAACGACGCCATACTCTGTGTTGTCGTGCTTAGCGCACTTGTCTTCTTGACCGCCGAGCCCGCTTGCGCTGAGTGGTCGCCATCCACTCTCTTCTTGCCTTTTGCCACTTTCGAAGAGCAGCTCGCGACAGATCTCCTGAGCAAGCGGTTGACACCCGCCTGGCGGCGGCTTGGAGTCTCCTGCTGCATCGCCTTCCAGATCGCATCCACGTCGCTTGATAGCTGCTGAGCCATGATGCCTTGCTGTAGTTCCTCCTTTAGAGATCGCGGTGTGATGAAGCAAGGCGAGGTCCGTGGTCTTTGAACTGCTTGGAACAGACTGCTTCGCTTTTCTGCAGATTGTGTCTGACACAGTTTGAAGAGCTACGAGTCGCGACCATCACTCTCGCCACGCCCTTTCGAGGATCAGTCGAGTTCTGTATGTACTCGAAAAAGTACGAACTCAAAGCACTGGGATATATTTGTTGTAGATGATTTTGTTGAAAGCACGGTTCTGGGTTACTATGATACATTTGTTGCAAACGCCATTGAATTGCCATGGCTGAATCAACATTTGAACATTGGAGCAGCATTTGCCAACAAGGGCACCAAGTTTCGACTTGGCGCTCTTGAGTTTCCTGTCAGTTGTTATTGATGCGTGCAAGCTTCATAGATGGCTTCATTACATAGCTTTGCGTTGCATGCACAATGCCCTTCTTATTAATGCTAATACCTGTGCTTGGCACATATCGATAAATAAATGTTGTATGTGGTGGTGGTATGTTGAAGCCAAAATCCTCGGAGCTGACTCACTCTGAAATCACTCGGGATGGGCTGGCGCGGGAGGAGGGAGGGAGGGAGGAGGTCCTAGTTTTCTGCCACTACCTCTCCGTCGAGCGTAAAGGACTGTTCCGATACAGAGAGGTGTGTAGTGTCGCAATCGGAACTGTTGCATCCAAAGACCTGCTCCATTTGGCGTCACGAAATGCAGGATTGGTTGTTAGACCAATACAGTAGTCCATAGTAGCCGCAGACCTGACCACACAAGTGACTCTCTTACCTCAAAGGTCAGGTTGTTGCTTGTCACGTACTTGACGAACGCGTCATTCACGTCAACCGCGAACCTGCGCTCGTGCTGGAAGCGCACAGGGTGGCTCTCTTCTTCGCCATCTTGGCTACTCTTTATTGATTGACGCTCAGTCTGCGTGTTGCCAGCCTTGAAGAACGAGTAGCGCACGTACACGTGCGAGAACTTGTGCGTCCGCTTGAGGTTGTGGAGCGCGTGGACGCGCACGCGGTACTGCAGTATGCGGTCCATGAACTCGTACACCTGCTCCTCTGCGCTGTCGATCTCTTGGTGCTCGTAGCGCAGGAATCCGTCGCTGGTGTCATCCTAGTTATATACCAGTCGGGTTTTGCGCACTCAGTACCGTGCATCATTGCACCTCAACGACTGTATCCATTTTATCTCAAAATGGCTACATTTTACAGCAGAGCGATGGTCACCATGAAACCTTCTTTCTCACCTGCGCCTGTTCTGGTTTAACAACAGCGCGAGCCTGAACTGCTGCTGCATTGCTGTTGCTGCTGTCGGCATTAATGTATGGAGTGATCTGCACGTGCAGCTCGCCGTCGGTCGTGCCGATCTTGGACACGATCGGGCACTTCTCGTTCACGGGAAAGAAGTAGTTGAGCCCGCCAAGGTACACGACGCAGATCCCGAGCAGCTCGCTATTGAGCATTGCTGCGGTCTCCTCGGGGCTGGAGACTTGCTTGAGGTTTTCATAATAGAGACTGTGTTGTTACGTATTGCTCTGAGAGATGGGTAGGTAGGTAGGCACGAAGGAGTGCTTCGTGGTCTTCGATAACTTATCATCACTCGTCTTCCATGTAAATATGGCTCTGGTCGGTTCAGAAGAGTAAATGAATGGATCACTTCTTCATGCACTGAGTCTAAAAACACACACCTAAGATCGGATAATGAGGTCCTTCATGGGAGGAAGTGGTCAAGTCTTATACGCACGTCCTAACACCGGACTGGTTGATGCGCATGGGAACCCGCACAACCTCAGTCAGCCTCAAGGCGTTGGTATTTAACAAGTTGCTGTCGGAGAGCCAAGCAAGAGTGAGCCAAGGAACGTCATGCCGTCTGAAGAACTCGAGAGGTGCATATGCGTGATGACTATCATTCCAATCTATTCTATCCATCATGCGCTCACGCACAGCCCCACGCTTGTGAACCTATCTATCCTGTATAAATAGACCCTGCACGCCTCGGAAGCGCCTCATCCAAGCGCAGCAGGAAGACCGTGACGTGGGGCTGCGCATAGCGCTCTCATTCCCATCGACCACCACCACAGCAGCCGAGAGCAGTGACCAGTCGAGTGCGCGTAATAAAGAGGGCGAGCTGCGCGGCTTCTGCACCAAGTATGTCCACAAGGTGCTGCAGACCGCTGTCGCCACCCCAGGCAGGTAGTAGCCAGTCAGCCACGTAGGATGGGGCGAGCGAGCGACTACAGAGAGCAGCAGCCGGTCCGGCCATCTAAGCCATCGCATCAACTCAGCGCTTCTGCGGAATGAAGCGGCGTGCGTGGGCACCGGTGATGAGCGAGACGATGCGGTGTGGTTGATCTGGACGACGGGTGTAAAGTCATTGAGCGCGTTACTCGCCATTCAACCAACCTCTGCGCGTACAGTAGTAATGCGGCAGGCAGGCATGCAGTCCACCCTTCTCGTCGTGTCGTACAGCGCACCGTCCATTCTGTCGCGTCGTTCATGCACTTTTGAGCTGCTGGTCTGGCTCAGTCAGACTGTGCTGTTGTATGATATTCAGCACGGAAATGTGTGGGGCAGGTATGTAAAATGGGTGGTGGCCATCTGGAGTGACATGGATGACAGTAAAAGATCTCTTTACTTTATTCAGACTTTTTTATTTACACATCTATCTATAATATCGACAATATAAATATTTTGGTTATGAAGGAACCTTTTAACTTGAGGTAAAGGGCTTAAGTAAAGAGTACCTATTATGAAAGGATATCACAGGCTTGTGAACCCACTGCTTTTTCTTCTTCACGTTTGGGTAAAAAGGGGTAAACTCCTCCTTTTGCAGATTCAGTTCCAAAAAAGTTCGCCACCTGCAGAACCACCTCTTCTTCCGCCCCATTTGTTTGGCGGTCAACAACAACAATAACAACAGCACACAAGGCCACAAGTCACAAGGCCACAAGGTCACATGAACAACGAGTCACGTGGAATTCGCGCGCACTTTCTGCTTCTTTCTTCTTCTCGCCACACAACAGCAACAACAGCGAAATTGAGAGCAGGCCAACAACGCAATCAATCCAAACCCAAAATCGCGCTGAAATAATTTCGCGTCAGGATCGAAGGCGTCAGAAGTGTCACAATGCGTCGATAATAGGTGCACAACTGGACGACAGCCACACTAACTTGTACGTTTCACCGTCTGCTGTAGTAAAAATTCAGCGTAAATCCTACATGTAGGTCTAATTCGGAGCAAGAAAGAAAAATTGCGTTGTTGATTTTTGGCATGTGGAAGCAGCAAACCCACCAAAAATCCTGTCTCAAACTTTCGAGACTGGATTTTTGTATGGTTTTGTATGGACCCCTAAGAACAGCATCGAAATGAAAGTGGCTTGTTTTGTGCTTTTTGAGCAACAAGTCAAAAAGCAAGGCACGCAAGGCAGAAAGCCATCTGTGTTCTTCATCCCCACTTGATGCCGCTGTTTCTCTGGCTCTTTCAGGACTTTATCCGCCTGTGATTGGTCGAAAAGCGGGATAAGCTCTTGCGTTATTCGCTACAAACTCGCAGATGTCGACACACAAACCTAGCCCCGTCTGACCATCATTCCGCCTTTTGTCTGTCGCGTCGCCAAACAAAAAGGAAGGATGGAAAAATGGGGCGGAGAGCAACCAAAAGCCCGCGTGCCATGCGTTTGTTTGGCAGAGTCGTCTTCGCAGTCTGCTCTTCTTCGTTCAAGCAATTCGCCGCCTTTCGCTGCCGCAGTTTGTGTGCGTCCTGCGCAGTATCGAAAAAGTGCTCTGTCTGTCTGTGCTGAAGGTGAGTGAGCGTGCAGAGTCTCGCATTCGAGAGACGACGACGACGACCACAGCGCACTGACTATCTATCTATCTATCATCATCTTCCCTCACTGGACGGCGCGCGGCGATTATTTCATCCACCCCCCGACCCAAGGCATCCATCACACAGCAAACAAACCAGCAAGCGCCGCAACACGCACGCAAACCGCGCAGCTGCCCGACCCGACTTGTCCTGCGCAGTTGTTTGTTGCTTGCTTGCGCACAAGTGGACGGACATTCACTCCCGATCTCGCCTTCTTGCAGTCTCTCCCAGCCCGCGTCCCCGCGTCGCCATTAATTAATATCAAGCAGCAAGAAGCAAGATGGAGAAGGGCGTGGGCCTCTGGATGCGCGACGCCGCGAGCGAGGAGTGGCTGCGCGCAGTCGTGGTCAAGATCTCCGCCGCGACGGCGAGCGGCTCCAAGCAGTGCGAGGTGGTCGTGCGCCTGAGCGATGGACCCAACTCGCGCAAGGACCAAACGTTTTCGATCGATGTCACCGCGCTCGAGAACGAGACGATCCACGACATGATGCTCGCGAACAGCCACGACATGGTACGATTTGTAGCTCTTCGTTTGGTACGTGGTGTGCTGTAATGTGGATGGTAAGTTGATGGTTGTTGTCTCTGTGTGTGTTTGTGTGATACAGGACCTGGTGGAAGACTTGATCCAGCTGCCACACCTGCACGAGCCGGGCATCTGCCACACGCTGAACGAGCGCTTCAAGATCAATGAGATCTACACACTCACAGGTATAGATGGATGTATAAGTCTTGTGTACAATGCTCGTGGGAAAGAATGCTGATGTGTGTGTTATGAAACAGGTGAAATCTTGCTGGCGATCAACCCGTTTAAGAACATTGGGATCTACTCGGACAAGATCATGCGCAAGTACATCCGAAATGGTGACAAGCGTGACCTAGGTCAGGAAGTTGGCGACATGCCGCCACACGTGTTCAGCATTGCCGACAAGGCGTACCGGTCGCTCATGAGTCCGCTCACAAAGTCAGCGCGTGGAGGACTCTCGAACCAGTCGATTCTGGTCAGCGGTGAAAGTGGCGCCGGCAAGACCGAGAGCACCAAGTTCGTGATGCAGTATCTGGCGACGATCTCGCAGGCGCAGAAGAGCTCGGACGACGACGGGAGCGTGATGAAGCAGGTGCTGTCGTCGAACCCGATCTTAGAGTCGTTCGGTAACGCGAGAACGATTCGTAACGATAACAGTAGTCGATTCGGCAAATTCATCAAGATGCAGTTCTCGGAGCGCGGCAACCTGATCGGCGCATCCATCCAGACGTATCTCCTCGAGAAGGTCCGTCTGGCGTACCAAGCCGAGTCCGAGCGCAACTACCACATCTTTTACGAGATCATCGCTGGTGCATCGAGTGTCGAGAAAGAGCGATGGAACTTGATGGCAACGACCAAGTTCCACTACTTGAACCAGAGCACGTGCACCAAGCGAAAGGATGGTGTGGATGACGCCGAGCAGTTCCGGATCCTAAAGAACGCGATGCAGGTCATGGGGTTCGACGAGGAAAACATGGAGAGCATCTTCGTGACGATCTCTGCACTGCTGCATCTCGGCAACCTGGAGTTCGAAGCGAAAGACCACTCGTCTGGAACGGAAGGTTCGAACATCTCCGAATCGTGCCACGAGTCGATGCAGATGGTGCTGAACTACCTGGAAGTCGACAAAGCTGGGCTCGAGGAAGCGATCTGCTACCGCAAGATTCAGGCGAAGGACGAGACGTACTCGATCAGTTTGTTGCCTGAAGCCGCTGAAAACACGCGTGATGCGCTCGCTCGCTTCATCTACGGGAAGCTCTTCGACTGGCTCGTGAGCCGAATCAACGAGATCGTCGAGTGCGAAGAGAGCGACACATCCTTCATCGGCTTGCTCGATATCTTCGGTTTCGAAGATCTCGAGCACAACTCGTTCGAGCAGTTGTGCATCAACTACGCGAATGAAACCCTGCAGCAGCACTTCAACCTCACCGTACTGCGCATGGAGCAGGAGACGTACGAGCGCGAGCAGATCAAGTGGAGCTTCATCAACTTCCCGGACAACAGCGCGTGTATCGATCTGATCCAGGGCAAGCCGTTCGGCATCCTGAATGCGCTCGACGAAGAGTGCATTGTTCCACAGGGAAACGACCGCAACTTTGCGCGCAAGCTTTTCCGCCAGCACGACGCCCACGCCCACTTCAGTGCGGACAAGACCCAGCAGGCGAACCATCACTTTGTGATCCACCACTACGCAGGCAAAGTGGCGTACGACACTTTTGGATTCTGCGAGAAGAACAAGGACGTCTTGTATTCCGAAATCACGAACGTGATCAAGCGCTCATCGAAGCCGTTTGTCCGCAGCTTGCTCAAGATTCCAGAAGACAGACGAGGTTCGCGTGCAAAGCCAGTCGGCATTCTGAAGGGCCGAGCTGCGAGTGTCGCGAGTCGCGTGAGCTTGGGCTCGCAGTTCCGCAACCAGCTCAAGGACCTGATTGAGACCATCAGTGTGACGAACTGTCATTACGTGCGATGCCTGAAGCCGAACGACAACGCAAAGCCTGCAATTTTCGACTCCAAGCGTATTTGTGACCAATTGAAAGCTGGTGGTGTTCTAGAAGCCGTGCGAGTGAACCGCGCTGGGTATCCTGTGCGAATTGCACACCAGCAGTTCATCAAGCGCTACCGCCCGCTCGCAAATGGAAGCTACTTGCGCAAAATCCCCGAGGAAGCTGGGTCGGACGATTTCTTTGACCCTGATGAGAGAAAGACTGCGTCGAACCTTCTTGTCGAGTTCTTGCTCAAGGCGCATGCCGAGCGATACCCGGAGCTGGCGGCGAAGTCATTTGAGAACCAGCAAGATGCCTTTGCTGTCGCTGGCATCCAAGTTGGTACGACTCGCATTTTCTTCCGTCGTTCTGCTATTCAGTTCGTTGAGGCGCAGCTTGCCAAGCGATACGGCGAATTCGTGGTGCTGATCCAAACCGCAGTTCGCGGGATGATCGCGCGCCGCCGCTACCACAACATGAAGGTTGCGTCAGTGGTTGTACAACGGGTCATTCGTGGATTTGTCGCCCGCTCTAAGTTCAAAGTGCTGCTGGCGCGCCATAGAAAGAAACAAGCCGAGCTTCTCCGACAAAAGCAATTGGCTGAGCAGAAGAGGCTCGAGGCGATGAAAGAAGAGGAACGACGAGCGTTCGAGCAGAAAAAGAGAGAGCAGAAGCAGCACGAGGAGGAGCAGAAACGTCTTGCGGAGGAGCAGAGACTGCTTGCCGAGCAGCGCAAGGCGGCGGAACTCGAGGAAGAGCAAAATAGACTCACAGCTCAATCCACCCAATCCGCGTCGTCCGATCCCGTGTCGGACGACTCATCTGAAGAAGCGTTGGCTGCTGCGGACGCCCAGCTTGCCGAGGATATGGCGCGGGGCCAGTCGAGAAACACTCGCGGCACGTCGCGCTTCCGTTTCACGAAAGACTACAATGACTCGAGAGACAGCCGCGTGACGATTGGTGGCGGACCTCGCTCTGTGGCGATGGACCCTGGTGACACTGTGCTCCACGTTGCGGCGAACTGCTGCAATGAGCACGACGTCCTCAAGCTTTTGCAGAATGGATCGGATATCAACGCGCGCAACCGCCGAGGTAGAACACCACTGCACACTGCGTCGCTGTACTCGAACTTGGAGGTTGTTGGCATTTTGCTCGACTGGGAAGCCGATGTAGTTGCTGTCGATGACGATGGCAACACGCCATTGCACTTGACCAAGGATGCGCACATCGCCCGCATGCTGTTAGAAGCCGGCTGTACCCCGAACATTGTGAATGCGGAGGGCCGCACTCCACTGATCGAAGCTGTTGACCGTGGCGACGCTCAGATTGTCAAGTCGCTGCTGCAGTTCAAAGCTGACGTGCTGTTCCGAGAGCTCAAGCACCATCAGACGGCTATGCACCTCGCTGTCCGCAAGGGCCACTACGCGATCGTCATGGAGCTGTGCAAGGCGGACGACATCAAGGACCTCATCCTTCTGACCGACCGCAACGAGAACAACGCGCTTCACTTTGCTGTGTCCCGTGACCGAAAGAACGGGTACCGACTGGTAGATTACTTGGTGAAGCACGGTGCCGAAGTGGACAAGGTGAATGCGCGCCTCCAGACGCCGTTGGTGGTTCACGTTCTGACGACCCGCCAGACGGATCCTGCGATCACTGACCTCTTCCTGTCAAAGGGCTCGGACCCAAACGTCCAGCTCCCTGATGGCTCCACCTTGCTCCACGTCGCCGTTGAGCGTGAGCTGATCGACATTGCGTGTGCGCTGATCCGCCACGGGGCGTACCTGAACCAGCCGGACGAGAGGGGGCGTCTCGTGATGGACGTCGCTCAGAAGAAGTACTTGAGAAAACTGTTCAGTGCGATCACGCAGCCGCCCACGTGGATCGACGAGAAAGAGCGCAAGGCGTGCATGCAGTGCAACAACAAGTTCAAGTTTGGCAACCGCCGCCACCACTGCCGCCACTGCGGGTGTGTCTGCTGCTCGGAGTGCTCGTCTTTCACGGTCGAGATGTTCCGCTTCCCGAAGGACTTCCCTGGTCGTCTGACGAGCGGCGGCAAATCTGTGAAGGACGCGCAGCGTGTCTGCAAAACGTGCCACGCCGTGTTCAAGATGCGCACTGCGCAGAAAGAGTCCAAGTCAGGCTTCATGGCGCGTGTACTGGGCTACGAGTGGGATGAGGTCCAGGCTTCTTAGAGGACCTGGCGATCGCGCGATTGTCAAGTCCAGAGTGTATCTATCAACGGTATTTGTGTGGGTCTTGCTATATTAAAGGGATCATCGCAGCGGCTGCTTCCACCTGCTACCGCAGCTTACACGAGAGTGCTTGCGAGGTGTGCGAGAGACAAACGATAGAGCCACCCGCTTGTCGAAGAAGCGAAGAAGCGAAGCGATGTGTCGATATATTGGTTGACGAAGAGAGAGAGAGAGAGAATGAAGAATTAATACTATTGTCTTTTGTAGATGCGCTGCGAGGGTCTTTTTGGTCTTTATTCGATCACCTTGCTGTGAGTGTTCGTGCTGACGTGGTTTCTCTTTATCCTTGAATCAGCAAGTTCTTGGCGAGCGGATCCTCTACTGGCGTGATGTATCCGCAGTCTTCGCGCAGTCCGATAGCGCTCAGTCCGTTGCTGCTGGTCATGCCGTCGAAGCACGCGCATTGTCCGTTGGCGTAGTTGCAGACGCCGCTGTCGAGGAACAAGCAAAGAAGGATCAAGTGAATTTGGTGCAAACGAACAGCACGCGAGTGATGTACAAGATAGGAGAAAGAGGAAACGATTTGCATCACGACGTACTTGTTGGAGCACTCGACGTTCTCGACCGTGCCTCGTTTCGACGTGCCAGTGCCGTCGCAGTCGATGATGAAGTCGGGGACCAGCGCCGCGTTCGCTCCGAAATCCACCCGAAGCGGAGGAAGGTCGCCGAGCGCTGAGATGAACTCGATCGTGATCTTGTTGCTGCCCGTCAGCGTGCACGCCGTCGTGCCACTCGAGTACGTCACGCGGACGAATCCGACGGCTCTCACTGCGCTCAGCGCATTCTGGAGGTTCAGCGCCGAGATGTCGGACGCCAGCAGCTGCGTGCTTTCCCCGCGGAAGATCAGCGTGAAGCTCGTGACCTGCGTGTGGCGGCAGACGATGGTCTGCACCTCGCGCATCTGGCCCGTGGTGCACGGGTCGTCGCCGCGAGGGCACGACCGCAGCGAGCAGTCGTAGCCTTCGAAGCCCGGGTCGCACATACATCCCTGGATCTTGTCGAAGTCCCAGGTCTTCGGGTTGTTTGGCGTGCTACCATAGGTGATCGCGAGCGGCTCGCCGTTGTTGCGCGCTTCGAGCGCTAGCTCGGCCATCGTCATGCATCGGCCATTGCCATTGCACGGGTTGTCCAACCCAGGGCACTTCATGCACTCGCAGACAGCGCCTTCAAACGGCGCGGGGCACACGCACTCACCCTTGGAGTTGTCGCAGACGCCAACTCCGGAGCAGATCGCGCGCGAGTGGGCTCGGTTGCCGGAGATCGGCAGGTCGAACCACGCGATGCCCTTGGGACACGTGCGGATCGAGCAGTCCCCGGACGCCCAGCCGTTCACGCAGAAGCAGCGGAACTGTGGCGCGCCGGAGCAGTATCCGTGCCCGCTGCACGCGATCTCCCCGGGACACGAGATGATCGTGAGCTCCGGCGCGCCACAGTCGCCGCGGTCTCCGGGCAGCCCGTTGCCGCCGCTGGTGGTGTATCCGGTGTAGCACACGCAGACCCCGGAGCTCTGGTCGCAGTGGCCGCGGTTCGAGCACTGCTCGTTCTCCTTGGAGCCTTCTTCCGCTTTGGTGATGATCAGCTTGGGCGAGCTGCCGACTCCTGCGTGCACCAATTTCGAGCTCTCGCCCACGAGAAGCGGCAACCTAGCGGACGCAATACGATACAACAGGGAACGTCAGGGTTAGAAAAATGGTCGTAGCCATCTATCCTTCAGAGAGACTGCCGAGGCGCCGCCTTACGAGCCAAAGTTCTGCGTGAACTCCATCGTGACAAAGTTGCCGTCCGTCGTGCATATGGACGTGCTCGCGCCTGCGAAGAGCACGTCGACGCTCCGGAGCGTGACCAGCGCCTGGCCAAAAGGTCAAGCAAAGCAATACACACGACGACTATGAGCTGAAGATCAATAGCCCCTTTGGGGGTATGAGATCAACTGACGTTCAGTTTGGCTCGGACGGTATCGGCGCGGTCCACAGCGCTAATGGGCATGGTCGTTTGGCCTCGGTACGAAAGCGTGAACGTCCCACCCTGGAATGTATCATAAAATAGCAGAATAGTCAGCGTCGTCACAAGCAACAAGCCCAGATTTCCTATATCGAAAGATGACGACAGTAGCTGTGCGTACGTACGGTTGCAGCGCAATACACGGTCTGCTTCTCGTTCTTCTGGAGCCCAAAGAGCGTATCTGCCGCAGCGCCAGTTAGCGGATTGTCCCCCGCTGGGCATAGACCTAGCATACAGCCATGCAGCACACGCAAACCAGAATGCACCAGTGAAATGCAATCGTAAGTAACCAGGCAGGATACATACTCTCAAGTATGCAATCAACATGCAAAAAACACGCACGCTTGGAGCAGTCTCCGCCCTCATAGCTGTCGTCGCAGACGCAGCCGTAGACCATATCGCTGTCCCAGTTGGCGTCGTAGCGGAAGAGCGATCCCACGCCGCGGTCCTTGCGGAACGCGTTGAACTTCATCGAGCGGCAGTCACCGTGGTTGGAGCAGCTGTTGGGGCATGACACTGTATAAGGCATTTATAACCCACAAGTACGTTAGCTTTTTGGCTATGACTCGCAGGTTGGTGTCATATACAGAGAGAGAGAGCAACCGCATGACAGACTCACGGCGATTGCAGGCGAGACCGGTGAACCCAGCGTCGCAGGTGCACCTCCCCGTGTTGTAGTCACAGGAACCTCGATTCGAGCACATAGCAGGCAAATGAGCTCGGTCCGTAGCGACCGCTACATCGCTCCACGCCGGCCCCATCGGACAGGTCCGACGTGAGCAATCGCCGCCCGAGTAGCCCTTGAAGCACGAACAAATGCAGCCATTGCCCAGCGCCGTGCAGATGCCGTGGCCGTTGCAGAGGTTCGGACAGCAGCCTGTTACGGACTGCAGCTGCACCAGCAGCAGAGACACAACCAGTGACTGCAGGACAGAAAGTCGCTGCATTCTCGCTCTCACTCTCACTCTCGCGTGGCGGAGTGGAAGATGGCGCTTCATGGACGCTCTGGATGCCAGTATGATGAGGATGATACCAATTGCGTCCTTTGATGTGCGTCGGTTATGATCAGCAGAAACCGTTTCGTGGATTAGATTATTTGGTAGTGGATCCACACTATTTTTGGGCGGATCCACCCATCCGCCATAATCGATGTGACCCACATACCCAGTCAAATCTGATGGTGCTCACCAGAACCAGAACGACACACACGAGCCCAAGAGCTCCGACGAGATTGAGAGATTGAGAGAGATGCAGCGATTCGTGCGGCGAAGCAGCGGCGCGTTGCGTCGCGCATTGGCGACTGCTGCCGCCTCTGGCGCAGCTCCACAGCGCCATGCTACTGCGCTCCCGGTCGCGAGCGTCTCTGGTGTGCAGCAGCAGATGCAGCACCTGGCTGTGCGTCACGCGCTTGTACGCGCATTCAGCGCCAAAGCCGGTGGCGACGAGGTGAGCTGCTGCTGTTGCTGCTATGCATGATAAATAGCTGCATCCTCGTCTAATGTGACTCTAATGCATGCGTGCGGGTGTGGATGAACAGGGCCTCCGTGCGCTCAAGCGAGCGAAGGAGCTGATCGAGGAGGACGACATTGAGAAGGCCATGGGCTTCCTCAGCGTCGCGGCCAACGACGACGTTGGCGAGGCGCAGTACCTGCTCGGCAGCCTGCTTCTCGATGACGAAGACGAAGACGGCGAAGAAAGAGGTGAGGACGCTGATGGTGACGGCGACGACGACGAAGAGCTCATCTTGGACGTGGAGACCAAGCGCCAACAGAACTACCGTGCCGACGACCCGCAGGACATCCGAAGCATCCGCAAGAGCGCGCGCAAGGCGTACAAGGAGTACCTGCAAGCGAACAGCTCGGCGACGCCCATCGGCCGCTTGGGCAAGAAGAAGGTGTCCGTGGTGCAGCACGCGACGGTGGGCGAGCTCGACCGCGCGTTCGGCATGACGCTCAAGCAGTTCCTCGACCCAAAGACCAAGATCCAGTCTCTGAGCGAACAGCAGAACAGCAGCAGCAGCGAGCTCGAGCAGCTGGACAAGGCGGACTCGACCAAGGCCATCGAGTGGATCCGTCGTGCGGCTGAGAACAAGTACGTTTTACATTGTTAACGTGAGGTGTTCTGGGCAAGAATGCTAACCCATCTACCCATTCGATTTGATTTGCCTGAAGCCACCGTGAAGCCCATGTGCAGCTGGGCAACATCTGTCTGAGCCAGGAGCCACCACTCGCGTTCGCCGCAAGCGAGTGGTACTCTCGCGCCTGCTCGGCGCGCGACCCGAACCCGCACCCGGACGCGCTCTACAACCTGGGGCTTATGCTCTATGACGGCGTGGAGGACTCGGAGCCGCCGTTCCCAGCGAGTAAAAGCGCGTCGGTCCCGTACTTTGTCAAGGCCGCGGAGGTCGGCGACGCGTCGGCGCAGTTTTTCATGGGCCACTTGCTGCACCAGGGCGACAAGGAGCTCTCGATCGAAGCCAACATCGACAGCGCGCTCATGCTGATCAACACGGCGGCGGACAAGGGCCACGGCGGCGCGCACTTCTACCTCGCGCAGCTGTACCGCTCGGGCGACCCAGCGCACAACATTGAAGCCGACCAGCCAAAGTTCCTGGAACACCTGGACGCCGCGATCGAGCTCGACGAGGACGACGCGCTCTTCTGCATGGCGGACATGTACTTCCACGGCAGCGACGAGTTCCCCGAGGACCTGGAGCAGGCGCGCCGCTTCTACATGGCGGCCGCGGAGGAAGGCCACGCCGACGCGTTCTGCTGCCTGGGCACGATCTACTACCAGGGCCTGGGCGTGAAGCAGGACTACGAGAAGGCGTTCTACTTCTACCAGGAGGCCGCGGACCGCCACTCCATGGAGGCGTGGAAGAACCTCGCCGAGATGTACACGTTCGGCCGCGGCGTGCCGCGCAACGAAGCCACGGCCGACTCGATCCTCAAGATGCTGCGAAAGGTGCAAGAGGATGGGGACGACGACGAGGTTGTCGAAGATGGCAAGCCAAAGTCGGACTAATAGAGAGACACACACCGCTACAACAACAATCGGAAGCCCAAGAGCAAATATATACACACATCTTCAACTTAATTTGTTGACGCTTTTGTCTTGAGTGGTAACTATAAGTGAGTTGATGATAGATGACTGGGAGCCTGTCAGTATAGCAAATCAAGACAGTTGGGTCGGATCTGCGTAGACTTCGACTGTGGAGATCGGGAAGCGCCAGTCGGTGCGCGCCGTGTACCGGGGCTTCGCAGGCGGCGTTGGCGCGACCGTTTCTGCTGTTGCTTGCTGCTCTGACAGTAGTGCGCTACTGGCTTCCTCGGACTCTTCATTTGAGTTCGCAGTCGCCTTCTTTTCGGATGATTGCGCTACCTCGTGCTCTGGGGTAGGATCCGCTTTCTCCTCTTCTTCAGAGTTGACAGATTCTTCGCTACCAGCTTGGTGCTCTTCTTGTTGTTGGCTCTCAGTTGTTTCCGCCACCACCTCGACTTGACTTGCTCCTGGCTGCGGCTGTGGTCGCCCGCGTTTCACTGAAGAAGACACAGGAACACACACACACACACGCACACACCACGTTGTCAATGATCCGCGGTCTCTCATCACCACCATTGGCTCAGAAATGAATAGACACAAAGTACTCTACTTACGGAACGCGTCGGTGGCTGCAGTCGCGTCCTTGGAGAGGCTCACAAACCCGACGGACGTGCCGATCGTGCTGCGCGTTGACGACGGTAGGCGATGCAAGTATCCATGGGCGACCTCTGCACCCAAGACGCCCTCACCACCCCAGCGCTCGCTGGGAGAGATCGTCACAATGCGCACTTGGTCAGCCTCCGTGCTGTAGTGGTCGCAGTCATAGGGCACTTGCCAATTAGAATTCGTACGACACGAGCGCAACATAACGCGATAATAGTAATAAAAAAACTCACTTGTAGACGTAGCACTGGAACGAGTCCTCCAGCGCGTCCACGATCTCATCGTGAAGGTCTTCGGGGTCGCGGAACACGCGCTCAGGTGTGCCCAAGAGGTAGTCGGACTCGGGTTTCAAGCCCGCCTGGTGTGCTGGCGAGTTCATCACCACGTTCTGATACAGCAACAACGCCAGGTAGTGTCAGCCAATATGTAATCAACGCATACACAACTTGGACACAGAGAGGTACACACACCAGCACATGCAGCAGATGGTCCTCCGCGCCTTCGTACGAGTCGAAGCGGATCGTGACGCCCAGCAGCCCCTTGCCTGGCCAGTCGCGGCTCGGCGTCAGCTCCAGCTCTGCATTCAAGCAAACGCACATAATTAGAGCTTAGCATGAGCCCACCCACTGGATCTCGTAATGCGCTGAGAACGATACGTAATGAGTTAGAGAAGCAGTTACCTCGCGTGGTCTGGGACTTGACGTTGTAGACCGAGAGGTGCATAGGGCGGTCCTCGCTCTGCGCGATCAGCTCCATCAGCGTCGAGTCCTTCGTATCCTATCCACACAACAACAAACACGTACACGCAGCCGAATGAGCGATACACACACAGTGCTCGTCATATCCAACGCGCAAGTAAGTATCTATCCCACGTACAAGTCGGATGCCATTCGCCTCGAGGATGAAGTCGAAGAAGGACACGAAGCCCGCCTTGGACGCCGGCGACTGCTCCTGGATGCCCAGCACGCGGAAGCCGCAGTACGCAGCCTCAAGCACATCGCTCTCGCCGCTGTCTGCGGACGGCGAGCGGTGCGAGCGGCGGTCGCCAGCGGCGCGCTCGTCGTTCAGCGTGGAGCTCTCGTTGCCCATGACGTGTCTGTCTGTTGCTTGTGAAGTGATATTGTAGCTTTTGGGTCTATTTGGCAATTGGTACATTTTGTTATTATCTGGTTGCCCCAAAAGAATTCATTATCACGTATGCTGATTCCGTTTTTATGCCTCTACACATTGCTGCTGCTTTCGCTTCATGGCTGTTTAACGATCACACACTACGACATGAAGTTGGTGCTGGACTCCTCATGGAGCTGCTCGCCTAAAAGCTCCTGCCGTCCTACTTGCGCGGTTGCTGCTGCTGCTGGGGGTTCTGGTTAAAGTTGATGTTGTACGAGCCCGTGTTCGGGTCCTGCACCATCTGGAAGTTATCCGTGCTGAGCCCAAACTTACCCAGGATCGTGTTGCCGAAGCCCTTGAGCTTGTCGAGCATCTCGGCCTTCATCTTTTCCTGACGCTCGTCGACGATCTTCTTCAGGCGCGCGTGGGCGACCACGGCCGGTCGGATCGTCGGGTCGATCTTCAGTACCGCGTCGTAATCTGTTGTGTTCATTGGCGAGTGGAAGGATACATGAGATGTTCGCTGCGGTTGCTGTCGATTCAATACAGTTCCCAAACGAAGCGCGTACCTTGCAGCGCTTCTTCCAGCTTGTCGAGCTTCTCATACGCCTCGGCGCGTCGAATCAAGGCCTAGCAGTTCACATAAATCGGCACAACATAGCGGGGTTTAGAACAATGATGCTGACACGGTATCAATCGCTTTGCACCATTAGCATGGGCACTTTCTTACCTTGACGTAGTTTGGCGACAGCTCAATGGACTGCGTGCAGTCATCGATCGCTTCTTCTGGACGGCCCTGCACACCTCAAACACGTCAGACCACGTCTACAGTAGCAAATACAGTAGTAGCAGTAGCACAAAGACTCACCAAGCGGATCAGACACGCAGCTCGGTTGCTGAAGTACACAGCCTGCGACAGAGAGAACAGAGAACAGACCCATTCGCAAATGCGCAGATACTCACACAGATGAGAAACCAAACCACCCACTCTTCCATATTTCAGCCGTATACGCACCCGGTTGTACGCGTAGTCCTGCTCCGCGGGACAAAGCTTGAGCGCGGTTGTGTAGCAGTCGATCGCGTCCAAGTACTTGCCCTGCGCAAACACTCTACCAGTCACGCATGCCAGCACACACCTCCGTGAGCATTTATTGTCCACACAATCACCACATATAGCACACACACGACGTACTCGTTGCCGAGCTCCTTGGCCTTGGACGCGTTCTTGACGTTCTTCTCGTCGTCGCTGAGCATGAGTTTCTCCAGCTTGGCTTCGAGCGTCTCTTCCTCTTCTTCCTCTTTCTCTGCTGCTGCTGCTGCATCCGCCTCCTCTTGCTCGCGCTTGGCAGCGAACTGCGGGTGTGACGCCGGGAAGTGCGTCTCTTCCTCCAGTACCTCAAAGCGCGACTCCTGCGCGCTCTCTGCTGCGGCTCCTCGGCGCTCGCTCGTCATCTTCTTTGCTTTTGTCCTATCTCTGATGTTCAAATGAGCTTCTTCTCAGTCGCTTCGAGAACACAGCTTACACTTTTGCGCCATTGCACATTGCAGATTAAACTTTTACGCCACTGAAGTACAAGTTGCACTGATGGGCATAATAATCCGACTCCAACAATGTGGACTATTTAGTGAAGACAACACCGGACTTGTATTGCTCTTGCTCTACTTCTGCACGAGATCACTTCTTCCTGCCCTTCTTGCCCCCGACGGCGGCACCTTTCTTGCCCTTCTTGTTCTTCGCCGCCATCTTCGCGTACTCTCGTCGCGCGAGCATGCCACGGTACACTTTCTGGATCTTGGTCGCGGTGTCGAAGACAAACTGTCAAGTTTGTCGCGAGTATCACAGAAAGAAGCAATATCAGTATCAGAAGCAACCGAAGTTCACGTGGGGTTGGTTCACAACCTCAGGCAGGACCCCTTCCTCCATTTGAAGGAAGCCATCAGGACGATAGGAATACGATACCTGCTGCTTCTCACGCTCGCAAGCGCGAATCTCCTCGAGCACTCGCTCCTCGGCATCGATCCGCGATTGCTCCTCGTCGATCTGTTCAAGATACAGGTTCATTAGAGTGAGTGAGTGGTAGGCACGACATTCGTACTAATCGTTCACACCTTGATGAAGTGCTCGCGCAACTCCTCGCACTGCTCCTGCTCGCTTTTGAACGTAATCTTGAGGCTCTGCATCTCTTCCTCCATCGCGACCATCTCCAAGTCGTACCTCTCGACGATGCTCGCGACCTCGGCGGCGGTCTTGCACTTCTTCTTGCGCAGCACGTCCTCTTCCTCCTGGTGCTCCTGCGCCATCTTTGCCGCCGACGTCTGGAGCGCCGCGGCCTTATCAAGTAGCATCTTCATCTCCTGCGTGTGGTTCTCGTGGGCTTTGTTCTGCGCCTCTTTCAGCTCGGCCTCGATCATATTGAGCTCATGCGCGGCGCTCTAATGAGAGTAGTGAGTGAGTGGAGCAAGGTACACTTGTGCGTTGCGACTTATCAACAGATCTGAATAGGACCAGCCCATACGGTACCTGGTTGATTGAGTGCAGCTCGTTACGCAGCTTCTGCACCTGGGAGTCCAGCAGCGCGAGCTCTTCCTCTTTCGTGCGCCACAGCTCGCTGAGCTTCTCGCGGATCGACACGCGCTCGTCCTCGGCCTGCTTCATGCGCGCCCCGGCGACATTCATGAGCTCCTTCTTGGACTTGGCGTCTTCGAGGATTTTCTCCAGTTGGCTGTGCGTGAGGTCCGTGAGCTCCGAGAGCGCCTTCACGAGCATCTGCATGTCCTCGGACCGATCGTGCGAGATCGTGCCGTGGTGGTACAGGACCTCAACCCCCACAGGGTTATCGCGCAGGTCCCGGCAGAGCGTGCGTGCCGTGAGCCGCACCTGGTCGCCGATGTCGTCTTGCCGACTGTCCATCGCGTCGAGCGCCTGCAGGAAGAGCTGCTCCCATCGCCAGTGCTCGCGCAGCAGCTCCGCCGAGTTGAGGCATCGGTTCTCGCGCAGCGTCGCCAGCAGCTCGGTCTGCGGCTCGAGCGGCACGTACGTGAGGTAGTTGAGGCGGTCCAGCAGGTCGCCCATGACCGCCATCATACACTGCGACTCGACGTTCGTGAGCTTCTGCATGGCCACTCAGTCCTGCGTACGTGTGGAGTCAGCGAGCGAGACTCAATGCAAAAAAATGATTGTGAGGTGTGCGAATGCAGGCGACTGGAGATCATGAAGGGACGCGCTGACTTGTCGATTCGGGACACATGGCTACATGTCCCGAACACAATGGAAGTACTGTACACATGCTTACAAGACCACGAGCTTTCGTCGTTGACCTTTTTGGAGATTTGATGGAGTACAATTAATAGCCAAAAAAACATTGCGAACCTCTAGATCAGCTGAAGACGATCTAGCGATCGGATTCCTTCACTTACCTCCCCCCCTTCCATTTGTCATAAAGGTTGAGCCTGGTTTCCTCTTCTTGAAAGAAGAGTCAACAGTTGAGTTGTGGAATTATTACGATTCACAGTATTGAGCAAAGCAACTGCCAGTGCTGGTCAGCCTGTCAAAACCCAACGAGTGTTGGTCTTGAACTTTCCTTTTTTCAACAACTTTCTTATTTGGCTTCTTGGCAACCCAACGCCAGCTTTTGAGGCAGCAACGAATCTCCACATACGCATACATACGTACGCACACGCAGCACAACAGAACGAGCGACGGCCCAGGCAGAACGATCCAGTCCAGTCATGAAGCTTCCCGTGGCGCTTGGACCCTTGCTCCTCGTCCCGCTGCTCGCCAGTAGCGCAGTGCCTCGAGTTTCAGCTGCTACTGCGGGCAATGACATCTCGGACGACGGCACCGGAGGTGGCTGGCGCTCCATCGAGCTCACGAAGGACGCCGTTACGCGGCTGCTCACGACGCTCAAGAAGGAGTACAGCTACCGCGCGACCGTCAAGGTACGCGTGTGCATGTTCACGTTCGACAAGGTCTACGAGCAGGACTTCGCCGCTGGCACCAACTTCCAGTACCACGGACTGGCGTGCCGCGTGAGTAGTGCGGCGGACGCGGGTATCTGCTTGAATCAGGTACACACGTACGAGCTCTGCGCGATGCACGACATCCGGCTATACGAGCAGGTCGGAACCGTGAACGCGACCCAGGTACTCAAGATCGACATCTTGGACGGACAGCCGCCCAAGGATGCCGACGACGTGATCGACGTCAACGAGAACGCTGTCGCCAGTACGAGTCCGTCGCCAAGCAGCACCACGAGTCAGCCTCCAGCGGTTGAGTTTCGACTGAATGCGTTAGGAGGCAGCAGTAGTCTCAGAAATGACGGTGGTAGGATGAAGTCAAGTACGTCTTCCTCGGTCTCCAACGGCGCGATCGAGCAGACTCTACCACCTACGACGAAACAAGATCAGTATCGAACGAGTTTTGCGACCCCGCCAGCTTCGAGCCAACAGTTGATGACTTTGGCGATCAGCTTTTGCTTCGCTGCCTACCTGGCTCTGTGATCGATCGACTCCGAGCCAAAGATCCCACATACACAGAAAGCGTGAGTGTTCAGTAGTAGCAAGAATAAACCCAATACAAATCACAGACTCGTCGGCTCCTCCTTCTGTACCCAAATGGCTTCGCTTTGAAGCAGTGTGGGTTGAGCTGGCGGAGTGCTTTACCATCTGACAAGAGATCCTCTCTCCACTCTCTCAAAACACCAGTCCTTCATTTGCCGATTCTCCACCTACTCAATAGGTCACGCCCAGGGTCGCATTTGCCTGCATCTCACTCCCGAATGAACAACACACAGCAGGAAGTAGGCACTGCCTACCGCTTACTGCGGAGTGCCATCCTCCATTTCTGTGGTAGTTGAGCGGTTCTGTGCAAAGCACAACAATACCCTCGAAATCACCGAAGTATATAAAGCTGCTGAAAAAATTGATGCAGACTTGAGAAGCACGAGCCAAGCACCGCGCACAGCCGATGTGTCGTCACTGTTATATGGCTCGATGCTTGTGTACCTACAATGCACACGCTTGGGTGATGCTTTTCGGGCATTGGGCTCATACTACAGCATTGGAGAGTACATAACACAGGCTCCTCTTGGTCTCATCGTTGTTAGTGTACCCGTATGGTTACATATGTCGAACAATTTTGGCCAGAATGGGAGAAATGATCCCGTGTTTCCCCACCATTCACTCCAGACTTGCTGCCCGAATGAGTTCTCTCTCTCTTCAGTGTTAGCTCTTCATTCCCCAAGTCTCCACTAAGTCACGACCCCATGCAGGACGACCGAAACCTTGAACGAGGACTCGTCTTAATCCCATTCCAGATGACCTCGAAATCCCAGGAAGGATCTATCACGTATTCGACCCTGGGGGTCGAATACGTTGAAGGGCATTTGCGGAGGGTGGCACGCGGCTCCAGTCACGAAGGAGAAGGCCTGGATATTCAAGCGCGCACTCGCAGCTGAAGCCAACTGCTGCGAGGGCGTCACTGCACGTCTGCGCATGATCGAGATCCGCTGGTTGTTGTACCATCTTGTCCACGGCACGTTCTACTCGTTCGAAATGCTGGTGATCTTAATTGAGAGCAACAACATCTATGACAACGAAAAACGAAGCGGAAGCTATTGCAGATGGGGGTCTCGCCGCGGGACGTACGCGATCAAAGTATTCGATCCGTGGGATGGCACACTACAAGGTGAGAGAGATCAAGTTTGTCTCCAAGTGGCAGCGGCTGGCGATTTCTATGCGACGGCAGGCGCTCTGGCGCTCCCGGACTCTCTCTTGAGAAACATGCTCTTACGTCCGAACGAATGAGGGGTGCTCTCTCACGTCAACCACGCTGCATGAGGTAAGTAGTGACTTCAACATAACTCGGACTTCACCACAGAGTATCATACAATTCTGTTGTTCAAGCTAGTCCTTTCACAGCTCTAGCGCCGCAATAGGTTTGCAAACAACTTGTTGTTTCTCGTTATCGATGCACAATATACTTTGAAGCAGGTTCTAATCGCAAGCACCTCGCCTAGTTGAGTAGGTAGAGCTAGGTATTCGCAGTCAGTTACTTCGAGACCTCTGCTTCGGGCTGGTAGAACGGGAAGTCCGTGTACCCCTTCGCTCCAAGGAACGAGTTGTAGTACGCCTCAAAGCTGGCTTCGGGATTCAGCGGCCAGTCGTTCGCAAAGCGCTCGGCCAAGTCCGGGTTCGAGATGTACGCGCGGCCAAAGCCGACGAAGTCTGCGGCGCCGCTGCGAATCACACCTTCCGCGGTGTCGCGCGTGTAGCTGTTGTTCGCCATCACTGTACCTTTGAACAGCGACTTGGCTTCGAATGCGCTCATGATACGGCACTTGCCGTGGTAGCCGAAGCCAAAGCCGTCGAGCATCGCCAGGTACGCCAAGCCGTGCTCGCTTAGCTTCTCCATCACGTACGAGAACTGCTCGACGTTGTCCTCCGAGCCGATATCCGCGAACGCGCCGTTTGGTGCGAGGCGCACGCCAATGCGGTCCGCGGGCCAGACTGTCTTGACCGCCTCGAGGACCTCGAGCAAGAAGCGCGTGCGGTTTTCGATCGAGCCGCCGTACTTGTCCGTGCGCTTGTTCGAGACAGACTGGAGGAACTGGTCGATCAAGTAGCCGTTCGCGGCGTGGATCTCCACGCCGTCAAAGCCCACTTGCTTGGCGAGCTCGGCGCACTTGCGGTAGTCCTCGACCACGTCCGCAACTTCGCTGGTCTCCAGCGCACGAGGCGTCTCGTACGGCGCCTGGACATAGTTGACGTCACGAGTGTGGCCGCTGACGACGCGGATCGCCGACGCCGACACGATCTCCTTCTTGGAGTAAAAGCTCGACTGGCCTTGGCGACCCATGTGCCACATCTGCAGGAAGATCTTGCCGCCCTTGGCGTGTACGCGGTCGACCACGCGCTTCCAGCCCGCGGCGTGCTCCTTGGTGTAGAGCGCGGCTGCGTGATGCCAACCGTAGCCCTGCTCCGACACGGCGGTGGCCTCCGTGATGATCAGGCCGGAGCCCGCGCGCTGCTCGTAGTAGATCTCGTTGTTCTCCGATGGCACTCGGTCCGGGTTGGCGCGGCCACGGGTCAGTGGGGCGAATACGACGCGGTTCTTGAGCACGAGGCCCTCGCCGAGCGTGAGCGGCGTGAAGAGTTTGTAGTCGGCGGTGACGGCGGCCATGATGATGGCAGGTTGGCTGCTGCTGTTTGGGGAGGCGACTTGGCGAAGATGTTGAGAAATGCGGAATGACTTCCGTTGGCTTTGGCTCGCAAGAGCCAACAGCGTGACCGTTGCATATATGCTTAATCTTCAATTGCACGGTTCTGTTGCGTGCACCCGACTGCAGAGTTCGCTCACGAAACTTGCTCTACTGTAGCTCCTCCTGCAAGATTTGATGTGGCCGCCTGCCAGTAAACAACTGTTCACGTTGCTACATCATAATCAATGTCGCTGATGCTGACTTCGGGTTGAGTGAGTGAGTAAGTCATTGGCTTTAACAAACAGAGAAACTCGATGTTGCTGTTGTGTGTGTGGACCATAAACGAACGAGGTTCGCTTCAATTGGTTATGACACTGTAAAAATCTGATGGTGGAGCCACTCGAATGTTTGCGTATTGCATCAAGATACACTATACAGCTGTTCCTCTGAGGTGGACATTAATTGCGAATTGATTCCTGGTTACGAGACCCCAGCACAAGACACTTGGCCATGCTGCCAATGGGGGTACTCCTCTCTACTTTGCTAGTTCGGTCTCCTTTCCCAATACCATTCTAGCGAACCAAGGTGGCGGAAGTCGAGCCGCTCTCCGAGCTGGCAAGGGCGTTAGGTACGAGCGGATGCAAGTGGCAAGGATTCTGCTGGTGAAAGACACAACTGGCATTGCTACGCACCAAAAATGCAGAGATCCTGGCGGTGATGGTATATCGAGATATGGGTTTTCGCGCGTCATCTTGGTATATGTATATGGAGCAAGTCCTCTCTTCAATGTTGGTGTAGTACTATGGGAGGCTGGAAATTGTGCCACATTTGCTTGCAAAAACTGCCGCGCAACAGGTCACAGCTAGCATGGACTACATGCACTGCTATGGCATACTGGCTGGTTCTGCAAGCGAATAGTGGTAGTAGGAGCTATGTAGTTATGCTGATAGCGAACATGCAGATCATTCGCTGTCCGCAGTCCACTTGGCGCCACGATCATAGACAAACACGCTTCAAGTGACAAAGTTGATCATCGAGGAGGTGGGTGCTTCTCATCTTGCTAGTGCAAATAAACTCGTTTATGATACGCTACCTGCGCCTCCTCCGTCACGATCAAAGGACGGTTAGGTGAGAAGTCGTCGATGAGGTGGATGGCGAAAACCGCAAGGTATTAGTCGGCAGGGCGTAATGTTCCATTCTCCTAGGACGCAACAATGGTTCTCTCCGTCATCGGATAAAGCATACAATCGTCAATGCCACGCGCTGTTTCGCTTCGCTAAGTCGCACTGCCTCTTGTGGGCCACTGTTCCCCCACGTCGGCAGCACCCGCTCGTCCCTGTTAGTTTCCTGCGCCTGCTGCTCAAGCTCAGTCGGTGGTTCGGTCGGCGTCTACAATACGCTAGAGCTTACTCAAGAGATCACGCCGAACATGTCATCACTTGCTGAGAGGCACACACAATCCGTTACGATGCCACAGGCGTGCACACACACGAGCGAATCACCAGGAGCCGTTTGCGGACGAAAGCAGCTACTCTCAGATGGGAACAGCTCTTGGTTTACGTCGCTCACTGGCAGTTCGCGTGAGCACTGCAACATCGAAATCTGCGCAAGCAAGAAGACACTCCACACACATAACAAGAACAATAAATCAAGTCATAAGAAGCGTTGTCATCCATCCACGCTATTCTTTTCCGGTCGACACCGCACACCTTTCCCACCGCGCCATTCGACCTGGACAGCGACAACGCTGCTGGCACCATTTGCAGCGGCTAGTCCCACAGCCGATCAACCGCACGGCTGTCTGGCGAGCGAGTGCTCGTGGTCTGTTGGCCAAATTGGCAAATGATCACCAGCCACTCTCATTTATTCCGGCCTGGAGCTCCAACAACTTCATGTTGTCTGAACACATGGGTTCACTTTGTCACTCGCAAAGTTGAAGTTGGCTGGACAGTGTATCGACACTTTCAGTTATGTGTGGCAAAGAGTGCTGGTCCCGCACTTTTCGTCACTCTGATTGGTGGAAAAGCGCATCCTGATTTATTTTTAGACGAGGCAAAACTTGATTTCACATCCGAGTTCAGAAATCAACGAATGACATGAAAAATGAAAATGACGACTGCTTTGTGAGAATGAGAAAGCTACACCCAGACAGATTTCCGATGGCCAACATTGTCTGAATGCGCGCGCAATGCTCACATAGCGCATCCGCGCAACGATCCATCACACATGCGCAGCTCCATGCATTGAGATAGCAAGTCTTTGCAGCCAGTACACGCCATAGAAACCCACCCCCTGGTTTGTCAATGATCCCTCGCTGGCCAATAATGTGAAAAAAGAATCACCATCAGGTTTAGTATCTTTAGAAAGGTTAGCGGATTTTCACCGTCAACTTTCGAATCTCATTTTCAGTTTAAAAAAAGGGATGTGCTGTTTCTGGACTCATTTGTCAGATAACACAGGTGTTGCCCTTCTCCATGTATCCACTCGAAAAAGATATCCTAATTCGAATTTGACAGACAGACAGGCAAAAGCAATTGGATATTTATTTACTCTATGAGCTCTGAGCGCCAAGCCAATGGTATGAGTGAGTGCGTGCGTTAGCTCTGAATCTGTGCGTCTGCGATCTCCTCATTCCCCAATCCGCCAGCAGTAGCTCAAGCAACGCCCTCCTCTCGCCACCCTCCCAACCTCCTCAATCACAATGGCCACCAAGACCACCAAGACCACGTCGAGCTCCTCGTCATTCTCGACCCATCACACGGACGGCACGCCCGTAGTGAAGACTACGACCACGAGCTACGTGACGACCACGCCGGTGGTCAAGACCACGGTGCACCGCACGGTCGGCGGCGTGACGACCACATCGACTTCCGAGTCTATGGGCGAGCCAACGACCAAGACGTCGTCGCACACGACCGAGCACGGCGGCAAGGGCTCGTCGACCAAGACGATCACAGAGGGCAGCGCGACTCCAATCACGACCACGACGACCGAATACCACACCGTGGGCGGCTCGCGTACGGCTGGCATCTCGCAGGAGTCGGCGCTGCTGCTCGAGAAGGCGCTGCAGGACGAGGCCAACTACAGTAAGCACGTCACGGTGCGCATCCGCGTGTTCCAGATTCGCTCGGTGACCAAGCAGGTCGTGTCCGGCACCAACTACCGGTACGAAGTGGTTGGCGCGCGTGAGAGCGCCACGAACGGCACGGAGATCACGAGCGCCGACGCGGCCAAGGCCGTGTATGCGATCACGGTGTACGAGCAGACGTGGACCAACACACTCCAGGTGACGGGCATCGAGCGTCTCAACAAGGACGTGAACGCGCCGGTCGAGGTGCCTGTCCCTGCTGGCGCTGTGGTCGGCGGCTACGGCACCGTGCACGGCTTGGGAGCGTCTTCTTCAGCAGCAGCGCCAGGCACCAAGAAGGTCACGTCGTTCCTGGCGTCGATCGACAGCTGGTTCTCGTAAATTGTCCCCAAATGCAGATACTGGAGGAGCCCTGGGCTTTTTTTCGCCTGCATTGTCTGTCTGTCTGTCTCACTGAGAGTCAAACAGCCGAGCACCACCACCACCACCTCGTTTAATTCGCCAAAATGTATGCATCAATCTTACTTGTTTGTCCAAGCTCTCTTGCGTGGCGTTGTGCGTGAATGAGTGAAGAATTTGGAGTACCAAGGCACATACAGTATTGCATTTTATTGCAAGGGCGTCAACCCACAAACCATCCAACTCACATGATACTGTGGTGGGATATGCTAGATCGGATGAGATGCGATCCAGCAAACTCAATGCGCTCACACGGCCATTTGCAGACGATCTCTAGGAAGGTTCCGAGACGACAGGGCAGCAACTTTAACGCCCAGACAGCCAGCTGCACTACCCTAATGCATGCGTGCATATGGTTCGAACAGCACCATTAGCTCCATTTGCTGTTGTGTGGTGTGGAAATTTGTTGAGTGGGGGCTCAGAGCAGCAGCTGCAAAGCAAGATCGCACGCAAGGAAGAGCCTCATGTTTTGAACCCATTCGCATGAATTATCTGTTGAGACGAGACGGCTGACTGGCGGATGATGTCCAACGCAGGAGTGCTGGTCGCAGTGATGCCACTCACTCTTATTTCCTTTGCCTTTTGTTCATTTCTTCTCTCTGTCTGTCGACTTGGTGCGCTTTCATTCTCGCATTCGCCCAGTCCTGTCAACAGGCACAAATAACCCCAAACACCAAAGCTCCTCCACCCAAATAGCGAGAGGTCATCAATGCCTCGCTCCACTCTGCTGCGACTTCCCCAGCTGCTCCACACGACGACAGCAATACTGCTCGTGGTTCTCCTATGGACCGTCGCGTTGCCATCGCTCGCCACCGCCCAGATCGGCGGCAGCGTTTCAGGCGGCTGGAGCTCAGTCGCAGTCACGCAGAACGCGTCGTCGCTCCTCGAGCGCGCGCTCCAGAACGAGTCGAGCTACCGCGAGGACGTCGCCGCGCGCGTGTGCGTGTTTGAGATCCGCTCGCTCTCGCAGCAGGTCGTCTCGGGCATGAACTACCGCTACGATGTGCAAGCGTGTCCGGTGAGCAGCGTCAAGAGCGCCGGCATGTGCGCAGTGAAGACACTAACCACCAACTCCAGCTGCAACGCGTACGAGATCCAGCTGTACGAGCAATCGTGGACGAACACGCTCCAAGTGACGTCGATCGCTCTGCTCTCAAATGGCACTGTCGGTGGCGATGCGGATGTGAACGCAACGGCTGGCTCCACCAGCAACGACACCAGTAACTCCAGCACGTCTTCTACCGCACCTAGTAGTGCTGCAAGCGAAGCACCGAGCAGCAGCAGCAGTAACACTGTGGTGACGCCATCACCAACGTCATTGCCAACCGCGACGAAGAGCTCCGCAGTCTCGGCATTCTCGTCCTCGTCAGTCGTTGTCGCGCTCGTGAGCGTGTGCCTCGTAGCTCTTGGAGCTGCATAAATATCAGCAGCTACCAACAACTTCTAGAGCGGTAATGCAATCAAGTACAGCAGCTCGAGCGACATGTGTGTTCGTAGGACACATACACAGCCATTGAACAGCCGCGCGCGCGCTTGCTTCTCTTCAACGAAGGTGTCACTCCCACTCACTCCCATTTCCATTTCTCCAACACATTTCAATTTTCAATACAAACTCCTTCATATCCATAATGGATCTTTTCTTTCCGCGAATCAGATTTGCTGAAGCAACGGGCCAATCAACCTGTCCCAAGTCACAGATTGTGTCCCGAACGCAATTGCCTCTCGCGTTAAACAAGGGACCATACAAAACATAACTTTCTTTTGTGTTTTTGCCGCTTTCTCCATTTCGGGATTTCCCAACAGCAAAGAGAAAGCCAAAGGAACGAACAAAGAGCTGCTCGACCGAAGCGATCAGAATGCGTGCAACGACGCTCTGCACCGTGCTGGCGCTCGCGGCACCGCTCCTGACCACGACGGCGGGCGCAACGATCTCCGCGAAGAAGACCGGCGGCTGGGCCACGGTGGCCGTCACGTCGAACAACTCGCAGATCCTGCTGGACGCGCTGAGCGGAGGCGACGCCGGTTACGACCAAGAGGCGGTCGGCTCCACGCGCGTGTGCTTCAACTCGATCAAGAAGATCGAGCAGCAGGTCGTCGCCGGCATGAACTACCGCTTCCACATCGAGGGGTGTAAGGTGACCTCGACGAAGCTCGCGGGAAGCTGCGCGGCGAGCAACGACAAGGAGACCAAGTGCGCGACGCCCGTGCGGTACGTGGTCAAGATCTTTGAGCAGACGTGGAGCGACACACTCCAGGTGAAGAGCATCAAGGAAGACGAAGATGTGCCTGCGACAGATGCGAGTGTGAGCGGCGGCGTGAAAGCGGTGGCTGCGTCGGTGAAGGCTTCCCCAGATGACGACAGTACGTGGGAACTGTAAAGCTTGAGTGCATGCTATGATTTGTGTGGGTATGATGTGGATGAAAATGCATTGTAGCATCCTCAAAGCGACGATAATGCATTTGTACACATACACACTGATTTCTTCATGCGCCTGCACGTTTCTTTCCGTCCGCCCATATTGAAAACTAACAACTGCATGTGCGTGTCTTTGTGTCTTGACTTGGACAGACGATGCTCAGGAAGCGACTGTCGCCATATCGGAGGAGGAGAAGCGCCAGGTGGACGAGTGGATCGCGGTGAACGATTTGAACGAGTTTGGCGACTCGAAGCACGTCATGTACACCGGCGGCACGCCGCTGTTCAACGAGTCGACGGGCGAGACCATCGACCGCTACGACTACATTCTAGGCAAGCACCCGGACCGCCCCTGGAAGACCCAAGCTGTTCTGCGTTCGAAGTTGTTGGCGGTTGCGGACGAATCGGAAAAGATCGATAACGCCAAGAACGTGGTACGTGGCCCCGCCCACGATCTCATGAGCGTCATCGTGTCCGTCGGGGTGCTCACAGTCGTGGTCGCGCTGGTCGCGGGCGTGAAGGCGAAGCGCACGCGTCGCCATTTCGCGTACGACTCGGTCCGCAACCGCGAGTACTGATCAAAGGCTGTGTCTGTTGACCGTTCTCTCTGTGCTGCAGAGAGATGGGGACGACCGTGATCTACGTTGAAACTTGCTCGCGAGAAGGAGAGTGGTTTGGATAGGAAAATATATATATGAGTAGCGACAATCGATGAAGGCCAGGGAGAGGACCCTCAAGCGTCAAGCGTCAAGCGCAGGAAGGAAACAAGCAGAGGCAAGTTGGCACACAGCGATGAAAGAGGCCTCGCACTTTTTGCGAATACTACACTTCAAAACGAGCGGATCGTGCCATTCGTTGTGTGCGGCTTGCGTTTTTGTGTTTGTTCGTATTTAGTATCCAGGTTGGGTGGGGATGGCTAGACTGCAGCTGGTCGCTCTCAGTCCGAAGGCAACGGGCTCGGCGAGTTTCGCTTTGAATTGCTCTTGAAGAAGCTCTGATCCAGAACTCACAACTTCGATTATCAGTGTCTCGTGAATTTGAAGCAGGGCAGTTCACGAGGCTTCCACGAGCGAGCGAAAGCGATAAGATCGAGTATGTGTGAGATCCCAAACCTCAACCTTACCTTGTATTTATAGGCGAGCTCGATCTGAATGCTGCCCCGACAGCCATGAAGACACACGCGAGCGCCGCGATGCCATCGGCCCATTTGCGCATCACATCACCACTGTAATAGACAGACCATGGCGAGTCCGTCCAAGTGCTCGGTGCACAAGCCGCTCTTTGACTCGTCCTCCAAGTACGGCGTGCACCACACGATCGCGACGTACATGCCCACGGAGACGCGCTTCCAGTGGCAGAACTCGACCAACTCGACCGACGCGCTCTACAAGCTGCCCACGAGCATCGGCACCGGCCCCAAGAAAGGCTTCGGCATGAGCACGCGCGAAGACTGGGACTCGACCAAGAAGCTCGTGAACCCGTGTGCCGGCCCCGGATCCTACGAGTCGATCAGCTCGTGCGGCAAGCAGCCGAGCTCTGTCTGTCGCTCTTCGGGGATCGCAGCGTTCGATAACGCGTCGCGGACATCGCTGAATGGGGACGCGACGCCGTCGCCCGGCCCTATTTACGATCTCCCCGAGGCGATCGGCTCCAACATTGCGGTGTCCCCAAAGTTCGGCACGTCCAAGCGCCAGCCTCTGAATGGGAAATCCGAGGGTCCGGGGCCGAACATCGCGCTCAGGGGCGCGTTCAACGAGTGCCGCCCCATGGTCTCGCCCACGTTTGGCACCGAGCGGCGTCTGCGCACCATGCCGTCATCGAGCTTGAGTTCGCCCGGTCCGGTCTACGATCTCACGCCCACGGGCTTCAAGACCGGAGGTAAGACGTCCTTCAGCCACGCCAAGCGCTTCTAAAGGGACACAACGCTGGCAAACACATACACACACAACTATGAAGACAAGCAGCTATCAAGCTGAGCCCCAAGAGCTCAAGGGCAATGCGAGCTACGACAATAACAGAGAATCCCATGAGGTGTTAGGACAAATCGCGCGCTTCTTCTTCTTTTCGTTTTCCATTGTATTTTATTACTTTTTGGCTCACACACTTGGGGAACTTGATTCCTGCTGCTGTTGCTGTTGTTGTTGCTGGTGAGCCTCTGCTGCTGCTTCTCCACTTTCTCATTTGATCTTCACATCCGCTGCAAACAGAGAGCAAGAAACAGACAGAGACTCACCAGCGAACACCTACCACCAGCGAACACCTACCACCAGCAGCAGGCAGGCAGGCAGGCAGTGCGGACGCTTCATGGGCGGATAGACCGGCTAGTAACCAGCCAGAAGGAACGAGCTTACATCAACTCCAACTTAATCTCCTTTGGCGCCGTGAAAGCAGCGTCCTCCAAGTCGAAGCGCTTCATGTAGGCGTCCAAGTCAGCCTGGAGCTCCTTCTGTTCAGCCGCCGTCAGCTGCACGACCTGGCCCTGCTTGGCCTCCAAGCCCTCGGCGTACGCGCGCAGCTCCTTCGAGAAGAGCGCAGCGATATCGTCCTCCTTGCTCTCGTCGACGTCGGTCTGCGAGATGATGTCCAACGCGTGCTTGAACGCCGCGGCCTTCAAGTTCTTGTCGCCCTTCTCGACGATCGCGCGCACCTTCTTGGTCGCGTTCGAGACCATCGACTTCTGCAACTCGAGGTTGTAGCTGGCTTCGATCTCACGGATCGACTCCAAGTTCTTCACGAACGTGTCGCGGGTCTTGTGGCGAAGCTTGGCAGCCTGCACCTGGCACATCAGCTCAACGGCCTCCTTGTGGGCATCGGCCACGGCGGCGATGTCTTCGTGGATGTTGAGGAGCGCCGCGTGGGTGGCGAGGGTCTCCTTCGCCAAAGCGATGTTAGCGTCTTCCACGAGGTTGTGCTCGCTGTAACAATAATACATACAACGAATTGTGAGCCCTTCGCTCATCCAAGAGCTACGTGATAAAGCTTGTCCTGTTTGTCGCTGCTACACACCTCAAGATGGCGTTCGCACGGGCGTCAAAGTACGAGGCGATCGCGTCACCACCGAACTTGTACACCGAGGTACAGAAGAGGAAGAAGCAGCAGGCAAGCTGGGTCTCCTCGTTCAGCACGTACACCTGCATTCACAGCAGCCACAATTTCACATCACAAAAAAAGGAAGGCCGCATCGTAACGTCAGTTTCACCAAGTATCACTCCCTCTCTGTCTTCACACCAACACACACAGGACACAGGGCACACGTCCATGCGTGACTCCCTAGTAATCCATACGAGCTCATTCAACGTACGCCGTTGCTGATGGCTGGGATCGAGATGGCGCCGATGATCGGGGCCGAGATCTTCCAGTCGTCCAGGCCGTACTGGCTCAAGAGGCCCGGGTGCACGGCCTCGACGGCAGTCTTCTTCTCCTCTTCCTTGCGGGCGGCGCTGCTGTGGAACGAGGCGGCGACTGGCGCAGAGCGGGCCGTGGCCTTGGCCGCGGCCATGCGGATGGTGGCGTGACGGAGTGCGAGGCGGCTGAGCATCTTTGATTCGACGGGCGATAAGAGGGCGGAAGGGCTTCTTTCTCTAATGACGGGGGGCGAAGCGCGGTTCACACACAGGGGGGATTTTTTTGAGCCACTCGATCGCGAGTCGGAGGCGGTTCTTACGGCCCCCCAGCGCAACGTAACACGGCTCCTGGCGCTTTGGCGCAACATTAGGGCACGCGCGAAGGGGCTTCTGTTGGAGCTGAGAACGGTACAGAAAAGCTGTTTAAATTGTTCACGGTAAGGTACCAAGTGTAACCCTCAAATGTAACCACAGTCGAAATCGTACCCTGTATCAACCAAATTGGGGTATGGTATTTGAAGTGACCTCTTCAGTTGACCGTGGTGATTGTGTTGTCATGATAAAGATGTTGTGTTTGTGTTAATGATCTCGCTGCTTTATTCACGGCTACTATAAGTGTGTGTTCTTGGTCTGCCTGCTATCTCTCTCTCTACGTTACGCTATGCTATGTGGTGGTTTATTGGTGGGGGTACTAGAAAATGCGGTGGTGGCATCCTGTTCATCTATGGCGTCGAGTCCTTACCTTCTAGTTTCGCGGTCAACGTTGACTCCATGCGCTCGAGTTGCTTCGCGAGGTCGCTGATCTGCTTCGTGTGCGACGAGATCGCGTGCACCATGTGACCCTGCTGGTTGCGCAGCTGCTCTTGCGTGGTCGTGGTCTGCGAGAGCAGCTCCATCAGTCGCATCTCCATCTCGTTCTCCGTTGGCTGCGCGGCAGCACCGTTCGCTTCTTCCTGGATGTCGGCAGTCGCAGCTGCAGCATCTGCAGATGCCTGACCCGATGTCAGCGACGTGTCGGGCCGGCTGTCCACCGACATGGAGCTGTCCATGGACGACACGGACGCTGAGTCGATGTCGTACTCCTCCGAGTGGTGCACCTCGGCATACTGGTCAACCGGTGTGCTTGCAATGATCTCTTCAAACTTCTTCACGAGCCCACGCACCACTGTTTGCAGCTGCGTCACCACCTCTGTGCATGCGTACCGGGCGGTCACGTCGAACACTTCAATGGCGCCAACTGTGTGTCCATTTGACAATGTCAGCGGGATACCAGCGTAGAACGATGCCTTCACCACGTCGCGGCGCCATGGGTTGCCTGCAAAGCGCACGTCGGCGCTCAAGTCGCTGCAAACGAGAGGCACGCCGCTGCGGCACGTGTGCGCTGCAAACGACTTGTCGCGGGAAATGCTGTCGTCCATCTTGCTGCCGCCATTTTGCGCCACAATGACGTACTCGTTCGTGTCGAGCAGTCCAACCAGCGCGATCGGAGACTGCGACGCGATCGTCGCCATCGAGCAAAAGTGCTGCAGCGACTGCTTCAGAGTCGAGCTGGACTGTAGCGCGTTGGTCAGAATGCGCACCGAATGAAGACGCACGCGCTCGTTGTCGAGCTCATTCGCCGTGATGTAATTGCGTCCGTCGCGGTCGACAACCTCTTGTGCGACGGGGTACGGCACTTCGAAGAAATCGCGGAGAGGTCCGCATGCCTCGTTCATGCAGAACGTGCATTCGCTGATCGACGTCGGCGACATCGAGATGCGACGCGGAGGAACTCCATTCAGCGACACAGCGCTGGACTTTCGGCGGATCTGCGCAGGCGTCTGCTGAATGCTGGACGAACTTGCGACTCTGTTGTCCGGCAGCGACGCCGGCGCGCTGGACACAGACGCCTGCGAGAAAGAGCTCGCGCGTCCACTTCCCGAGTTGTTCGACATTTCGCTTGTGCTCATGGTCGCAGTGAGCGACGGACCGGTGAAGATCTGGTCGTAGAAATCCTCCTGCGACTGCCCTGCGCTCAGCTTGCAGCCCACGCACACACGCGCCGAAATGGATCCTTCGTCGACAGATTCGACCTTGCGGGACATGCTGCAGTGGCTGCACACGGTCGCGGAGCAGGATCGACAGATGTAACGGCGGCGCAGCGGGTTGAATCCCTTCTTGCACACTGCGCAGTTCTTCGCTTTCTTCTCTGCTGCCGCGGCGCCTCCGTCACCAGGTGGGATGAGCTTCGACAGAAATTTGCCGTCTTGGCTCACGTGGCTCGCACTGGACATACTCGCGTGGGAAGTATTCGTACTCGAGCCGCGGTGGTGTTGCACACTCGACGATCCATTCGAGCTCACCGCACTTCTCCCAATGCGACCACTGCGCGCGCTGCTGTTGCTCGACGAGCCGTCATTGTCAAAGTATTTCCAGAACTTGCGGCTGTCCATGTACTTTTGGAAGTGCTCGACCTCGTAGCCCAACTCTTCGTCCAGCTCTGAGAGCGTGTACTGCTCGCTCGAGTCGACGAAGCCCTTCTCCCACACGACGTGGTGGATCACGTTCATCGCGAGCAGCCGCCGACTGATGATGTTCGCGTGCGTGCGATCCGTCGCGAGCTCCTCCGCGACCAAGAACGCGACGATGTCTTCGCCAGATGCGCAGCGGATCGCCAGGTCACTGCGAATGCGGATCGGCGTGAGCGGCAGCGCCTCTTTCATGCGCATGATCACCGGTTCCAAGTCGGCGATCCCGTACGACAGATCCAAACCGACGGTGTTGAGGACGTGGATGTTCGTGGCAATCGCGAGCGCCCACAGATCGCGGTCCTTGCGCGACTTGGTCCTGAATCCCATCTCGGTAGCTGGCAGCGCGCCGCCTTTGCAGATAAGATCGAAGCGGCGCGGGAACTTGGTCGACGCCTCCGTGTCATTCAAATCGGTCACTTCGACGCCCGGTCCGATCTCGATCGCTGCAATGCGCGTGGCGTCGCGCTCGCGCTTGTGCACGGTCATCCAGCGGCCTTCGAGACGCACAAACACGTCCGACCACGTGGAAAACGCGCCACCCTTGAACTTGACCTCGAGCATGCCGGACAGGTGCTGCAGCTTCTCGACGTGGTGGTAGGCTGGTACGTGCGCGCCATTGGGCATCGATCCATTCGATGCCATCCTCTTCAGCTGTCCGTGCGCGGCGAACTGCTGCTGCTGATGTTGTGGCATGGCTCGTTCTTCTTTACCAGGTAGGGAGAGGGGGTGTAGAGAGGAGCTGCGTCGAGTCGACCAGATGCGTGGCAGCGGGAACGCCCTATCAAGTGAGGTCACAGACGGCTGGTCTCACCGCACGCGCGCGTCGTCACTGAAACAACCGAGCGTTTATTGAGGCACCGAGAGTAATAGGAGAGTGGCCTCCAGGTTGTTCTTGCGCCTTTTGTGTACAGAAGCGAATGAGATTCGCACTTTACCCGCACTCACTCGCAGCAAATGGGGAATCTCGCGCCGAATCAAAAGCCAATGTGTACGTTGCGCGGTGGTCTGCGTCTCGGGTTCTCTGCGTCTCGGTTGCGCTTCGTCTGCACTCAGGAGGTGAGGAAGTGGCGATGCGAGGCAATGGCGGCGGCGGCGGCGGGCAGGACGCTCTGGTGCTTGTCCCAGTGTCCTGAGGAGGATAATGTGATGGCCCTGCCTCGTTCTCTCTCTCTCTCTCTCTCTCTCTATAGAATAAAAACCACCATGTGGCCCGACCCGAGTGACTGTATCTGCATTTCGCCTGTTAAGTCTTCTTTACTTTTGGCTCGACTCGAAAGTGAGAAGCTGATTTCCCCTTCCCCTACTGCGCTCCGTCTCTTTTTTAGCCAAGCGCCTCCTTACCCCTCCCCCCTCTCTCTCTCTCTAACATTCTTTTGGGTCTTGTCTTCACTAAAACTCTGTGAATTAGCTATTTCGCCACTCTAATCCGCATTCTCAGCATACAACGCATGGCTCAAAAAGTCGGATCAAGTCGGTTAGTGAAGCAGACTACCAAAAAAACAGAAACAGAAAAAAAAAAAAAA